>RQIL01005198.1:0-12757 GCA_003951145.1 Jimgerdemannia lactiflua
AAAAAAAAAAAAAAAAAAAAAAAAAAAAATTGTATACAAGCTCCATGTCCTCTGCCTGCGCCGCCGTTCGACAATCTTCACGCCTATGTAATGTATCGGCATTGTATATGTTACATATAAAGCATCTATATTGTATATTGTATGTGCTGTATGTATCTATGTTGTATGTAGGATAGTGAGTATTAGTCACGCGATAGATCTGCTGAGTGAGCGGCGGCGGCTAGTGGGTTGGCGGTGAGTGGTGAGCGGCGGGGGGCGGTTGAAGCTGATTTTATATATAATAAATAATGCGTTCGGAGAATGTAGGGTCTTGAGGTCTGAGGGACATGGCACGCGTCAAAATAAAAAGGGTAGTAACTGTAGACTCTATGTCAGTCTATCTGAGTCCGATTCAAGTCATCCGTTCCCGTCCAGTTCTAACAAACGTTGTTTGATATGGGCCGAATTCATAAATCCTGTATCGAGGGCGCAAACGATAAGGAGGGGCATGCTTTTCTAGTTGAGCAGGTCCTTGATGGACCTCGTTCGTGAAGTTTCCAATATAATTATATTGGACTGTTCTCAAAAGTTCATGTGGAGCTCCCAACCATACCGCAAATTCACTGGATTTTTTAAGACATTTTTATACGGATATATATTAGATTTATATTAGATATATATTTTTATTATATTTGCGTATTGGATAATATATAAAATCGTGGGACCCCGACAGTGATCTGAAAGAAGGGCCAGGAAACGAATTTATTTCAAAATCCAGGTGATCTTCACTGCTACTTGTAATGCTCGACGTCCACACAGATAGATCCAGCAATCGCGGTCGCCGAGAGAAATGATGGGGCCCATGTAGACGCACGTTTTTGCTTTATTAAGCGCCGCAACCACCCTCCTCCTAGAATTGGAAACGGATTCCGAATGCCAATGTTAGCAATCGTCCCATAAAAAATTAGGAAAAAAAAAAATACGAAATAAAAGTCGAGCAACTCACCAGGCATTTGGTATCGCACTTGGACGAAGCTGGCTGGCAAAGACTGGCGCATTTGAGAGCACAAATAAAGATGACGTACCACTGGCATCCGCTGGAGGCCCCGGTGTTAAGAGGGGAGGCGCCAACGTTGGCGACGATGGCAACGAGGGCGAGGAGGAAGATGATGGGGGAAGGGAACTTCATGCTGGGGAATTGAGAATGTGATGTTGTGCTTTGTGGTGGTGGTGAATGGTGAGCATCAGAAGCAGGGTATTTATGTGAACGATGAGCGCGCGTAGGGCGAGCGCGTTGATGGAGTCGGGACATACTTCGGGGATGGGCCCCGTTGGAGCGTTAGGTCAGGCACCCTTTGGTGGCCTTGTGCGCGGTAGCGTATCTTGCTCACTATCTTTCATCGTTACTTTCGCGTACCACCGCAATCATTGCAAGACCATGTTCCTTCCCGGATTTCTTAGAAGCAGATTTCATCTTGGAGGTTGACTCAACCGCATTTTTTTGGTCGACGTCCTTCTACCTTCGGGTTATGCAACTTCCAAATGTAGTTGATGAGGGATTCATATCTCGGTAATACACGAGTTCTCGACTGGTAAACAGCAGAACGTGACCAAAAACATCTCGAGGCTCCGTCAAATTCAGGTTGTGTAAATACCCGCCGCTACCTTGTTCATTTTGTGGCTCTCACGTGATTTAAGTCCCGCGGCGGCGGCGGAGATATATTGCCAAGTGTTCCTTCTTGCCTGGACATCCTCATTTCGAAAACGGAGTGATCTCGATAATTATTTCTTTACATCGCGGAGGCTATTCCCGCCTTGTGTGGGACGAACCGGTAGTCATGCAAACATGACCGAAACAAAATAAAATAAAATAAATTTGGAAAGAGGGAATAAAAAATTGAGAATATGTTGTTCAATAGCACAATGTTGTTCTGATCACGGATTAAACGACCAGTTACAAAAAAACACAACATTCCCGCAATCACCATCATTGTGGAGGCCGCGGCTGGTATAATTACCCCTTTTGCATTACTTCTTACTTGCTACTAGTTTTTTCTCATTCCATTTTGCCGTATGTAATTGCCCTCAGTCTCCCTGTGAAATTTCGGATTTTGACAATGGCGGCATGCACCCCTCTCGGCCTCTGCTATCTCTTATTTCCAACATATAATTACATATGTTTAAATTATTATTTATAGGGCATAGGTTTCATAGTTCGTAACTATAACTATCAGTTCATAACCAGGCGACCTTAATTCATGTCACCTCGCAAATAAATCCGATGTCTGAATATGAAAAAGGGTTGGCATCAAACCTATTGTAAGAAATTGTAATTGCCCGCAAAACTCACTCAATTATGAGCATCCCACTTTCAAAATTGCGGATGTAGTTAAGAAGAGCGAAGAGTAAAGACATGAAAAAAAGTGATGAAATAACTGCCACTCATCGATCTGCGTGCCCGATGGAAATGATTGAACATGTGAACCATGTGCGAATACGCCGTAAAAAAAAAAATTCACGCTGTCCTCCACCAAGGTAGCCTCTTCGACCGACTCGACAGATGGATGGGCCTTGCCACGCGACGCCAAACCCACGAAATAAATCGGGCGGTTGCATTTGCCCCTCTCAGCGCCTCAGCGTTGAACCATTGCACAAATTTGAAATTTACCGTTTAAGTCATTCAGTCGACGCTTTTCGGACCACCATCGAGAGATGGGACTAATATCGCAACGAGCAAAGCAAAGTGAGATATGTTATGAGTTATGCTGGCACGATGATCCGGCTCAAATCCGCGCGGCTGGCAGCGTCGGTATCGCTAGGATTGTCCAAATATTCATCGCTCGATTGATCCAAAATCTATTGACCATCTCTTGAGGTGAGGTCATTGTCTTCGCCCCGAAATACACTTATTCGGATGCTTGCGGCCGCCAGCCCTTGAGGGTTTGAAAAATCTGCGACGGAACCGATCGACCAGATGGCATCCATGTCGATATGTCCAAATCGCCATTTTATTGGATAGTGACGGGAGGATACAGGATAGCCCCTTGTCGTCGGAGATTTGCGAGCATACACTCCTTAAATCAACGTGAATGAGATATAACAATAGGAACATATAATTCTATCTGTGTATTTGGGGATAAAAAAGAGTGTTTGTTTGTGTCGATGCGAGATTGTCTTAAGTGGAAACAAGGAGAAAACCTGACTGCCAACATAGCAGGCAGCCAATTCAAGGATTTCCTCCTCGTCCAATTCCCCGTTGTCTGGTATATTTACTCTTTGGGCGGACGCATGCAACCAAAAACATGTAAGTGTTCTGGCCACTCACACTACAAAATTCTTTATATATATTTCCATCCCACGCTAAACCGGGCCAAGCAAATGTATTTCAGTTCTCCGATACCCAACTTTCAGCAACGAACAAAATGGTTCTAGTTACCGTGAGATATGACATTGACCATTGCACACATACGCAAAAATGTCATAACTGCTACAAATCTGCAAGGCTCTTTTGCGACGTGCGGACTTGCCCCTGGTTCCTCCCCCATTCTGTCCACCAATGCAAGGCATGCGGATCATCGTTGGTCTGGCACAACGGTGCTGTCCACCTCCAGATCAAGGCATTTTGTAACAACCACTGGAGTTGCGACAGGGACATGATATGCCGTTACTGCCCCGACTCACTCACCATGCGGCGCTACCCGGGCACGGACGTCATGTACAACACCTGCCATAAATCACTGTGCTGCCAGGGTTGTGGCGTAAAGGGTGTCTCGGTCGACGATGTCGTAACATGGAACCATCGCGAAGACTGTGAATTCGGGGCTGGCGAAGAGGAGGGGATTGATTGCGAAATGTGCCCGCGATGCGTCACTTGGGATCTCCATGAGCGCATGCAGGAACACAAACGGAGCCGCTGCATCCGGCCACGTGGGCCACGGGAAGCGGCGCGCATGACACTCCCAGAGAATTTTCCGGCATTGCCTGAGAGCGCTCGAAGGGCTCGTTGCCCCTATTGCAAAGTATGGTTCTTGGGTGGGATCTGGGCAGTACATATTTTCATTTGTTCAAGTGCTCTTAATCAGGAAAATCTTGAGTGAGCTGGTGCTGATATTATTACAAAAGGGCTGCACGTCTATATTTTTGCACCAGTTGGAGGGTAGCGGTACAATATTGTGAACTGACAAAGTGTATTGGGATGAGACCATGTAATAAATGAGATAACGGGCTTCAAAATTGCACGTTTAGATATTAAAAATATTCCGCAAATATTAAGGCTGACATAATTTATCACAAAGTCGCGATATTGCAGTCGAAGCAACCGTGCTTCCTTGAATTAAATAGCATTTTAAGTTCTTTGTAACTATCGATATTTATACTTCCTCTGATGTCACTCGCTTGTTTGGCTTACAATTTTGCCTTTGTTCGTGACGTTCACATCCACCTCAGGACAGGAAGGCAGTAATTCATTGTGAAAGCTACAATGAAATGATAAAATATGGTGGCGAAAAACAATGCTATATGAATACCACAGAACACGTAGTACATTATTAATATCGGCGCTTGTTCCAACGGTTTCAGACACCTGTTCCATTAAGTTGACCCGTTCGGAACTTGCAAGGTTAAGAGTGATGACGATTGTGAGGCCAATGAACAAGATCAAGTAGACGGGCCGATGAATGCCATACGGCTGCCCGATGACAACGCTCGTTCGGGATACTACGGCAGTGGCCAGGGCGTCGGAGACATAAAGATATGACGATTTCGTAGACCAGGGACGCGAAAAGTGGTCGTGACATGGTTATTGTAAGTATATGCGAGGGTAAGCCGGATGTCCAACGCCAGTTGTGTAACAAAGAATGAGAGCTAGCCATTGCGCCAAAATTATTACTTTATTTTGTGATTTTCATGTTCAGCAGAGCCAAATGAAATGTTTGGCGACGAAAAGATCTTGTGACAAACGCCTATAGAAAATGGGATGTATTGCGGAATCGTGTGTTCGGCTCATTACTTGACCAGTTCAGGCCACACCGTTTTGTTATTAGGTCTCTGGAGGCCCAATACATCAAAAATAGACGAATAAAGCGTAGTCATAAAACGAAACGGTTAGTCACTACACATAAACCAAACGCCATTGTCCGAAGCTGAGACTTAGAGGCAACACGGATGTGTATAGCGCACAAGAGAACCTCTACTCACCTTACAATCGTAGCACATGTATTCCTCACAGACGCCGCAGAAACGTACATGATTTTTACATCCAGTATTGTCGCCCGTGCAGTCGGCCAGGTTGCACTTGTACCATCGTGGCGACAGGACAGTCGAATTGCAAGCGAGGCAGTGAGTCGTTCTGTCAGGCATCTTTTTTTTTCTCCGTGGGCAAAGCGAGGAAGTGTGCTTGGTTAGGCGTTGGCCGAACGTTGGTCAGGAGTGTGACAATCACCTCAGTTGGAGTTGAGCTGAGCAGTAGAGAATTGAAGTTGATGGTGGTAGCCAACTTATATACCAGAGAAATAAAGGAGTGATGATATCGGGTGAAACTGACAACACCAATCAGTCGCGTGAGATGTACATCTCGTCGTTGATATCAGGTTCTTTTGCCAAACGCTGCCTACATTAATCGCTACAATGCAGATCGAAATGACATGACGCAACATTAAGGAGTACGTCTTTGACGCTGGTCCATTGAGACTCTCCGACACACATTGGACGCCCATTTTTTCGACTTTTCTTCGTTGTCAGCCGGCCCGTAATTGTGAATACAATGAAAGATTTAATTTTTATCCACCGTTTGGTTTTCTTGTTCAGCGTTTCACATTTATGTATTAAGTATTCCATAAAATGATTTCAAAGCAGATCCCTACTAAACTGTCATCGCGAATTGTCTTCCTAGCCACGTGCAGACGTCCTTCATGCAAAATCGAGCGCGGACGAACATCTTTTGCCCTCGAGAAACAGGTGTCAAACTGCATATTATGTGATATCGGCGTCGTAATTTACATGTCTATCGCAGCTCAAACTACTCTTTATCTAGTTCGAGCACTCTTGTAGACATTGCCAAAGCTCTTAAATATTATTGGTAGCCAAGATTTTTAGGCGCATTATAACTTATCCGAAGAAACCCACAAGTCCACAGTCGTGCGAATAAGTAAAGAATAGAGAATCGCCATAAACGTGAAAGTCACAAAGTTAATAAGGGGGGGTTTTTTTTTGGATAAAATATGAGGTTGGCTCTAACGCCAGGAGCGGGTTCAAAGTTAACACTGAATCCTGGGATCAGTTTTGTTAGTAGAGCGGGACAGCGTAATTGATGTCCAAGGGGAGGGACATGAGGCCCGACGCTTCGTTTCTATTCCCAAGGGAGTGCCTAAGTCTATAGTAAGCGACATCAATCCCCAGTCGGTCACAATATAAAAAAAATGTGACCTTGGGATGCAAGCAGAAAGACACACCTAACACTGCTGTGCGCTTTTGGTCAACAAGATCCACAAACCCTCGTAAGTGCAACTGATAAAAGAAGGATTTCGACCGCCGGGGAAAGATAAAACAATGGCGACTGGTTGCACGCGAGCATTCTGAAAAATAAGACTGAGTATTACTTAGTGCTTCATCGTCAATCTAGGGTCAAATACATGCACCCCGATTGACCGTTTCAACCTGTGGGATGAACGCGTGCACTAACAACGGCGAGACTGACGCACACTTGAAGAATCATTGTAATGATGGTAATAAGAGGTGGCTCTGGGAACCAGAATACCGTAGCTTGTAAAAGGACTTTACAACTGGCTCGGCGAATGGGGCGGTGCGTTTTCATTACTATTTTATTTCCCGTTCTCGAGGGGGGTTTTTTTTCCCATTCTCTGGGTTGCACATCACGCAGCAAGTCATACACGGCTTGCATTGGTGGGATGTAATACTACAGTGACACCTAAATTGTTCCGAAGAGCTAACGTGAAGTTTGTGAGCGAATAGATTTTGGTGTGTCGAGAAACTGTTGGTTTTTTCTGCTGATTTCTTCGCCGGTGGTACGGGCTTGACATTCCTTGAATTGAACCCCACAAATCCGTGGGCGAAAGGTATCAAATGTTGCTGATTGGATTTCGGCGGAAAAAGGGGGTATACTCCTCTTACTACTATTCCATAACCACTACAACACACTTCCTAAGCCGACTGCTCTCGGTATCTACAAGATAAAGTCGTATTGCAATGAGCATAATCATACTGCAAGCCGATATACTGTATTAATGGACATCCAGATGAGCCTGTTATTTACAGCTTGTATCATGCGTGCACCTCTCGGAGACCATGACCTCAGTGACAGTGCCCAGAATTTCTCATCACAGCAATATATAAAGTTATTCGATATAATCTTCCGATAGCTGTGTATGAAAGAATGGTGAGAAAGATGACAATATCAATGACGCTAAATTTTTCGCGCAAACGGTTTTGGTTCTTGGTGCTTATACATCAACCAAGCATCGTCCAACACCCTGAAAATACATGGGCTACAAAGCAAGCGAAAACAATTGTAGGGAAAGGAGAGTTTCGAGGTTCTCGGGCTCTTCGTTATTGACATAGACATCTATGATGATTTCCACTCATGGGTGAATTTGGATGCGAAGAATTTGGAAGAAAGCCTCAACACGACGCTGTGGACCTGAACACCGCCGTCGTCGTGCATCTATCCGGCCGAAAAAAAAATTCCATTTCATGGACAAACGTTGAAGTTATTCTGCGCTTGTGCGACTCAGGCACTCCGACGGAGTTTCTTGAAGAAAAATACTATGTGCGACCACTTCAGTCCCTACTTTTGGCGGAAAAATACCGGTTTTCGAACGTCTTCAATATATCACCAACGTACATGATATCTATACGTATAGGAAACTCACGGATTTCGATAGGATTAGCAATCGTACACAAAGAAAATATTCTAGGCTCGACTCGACTTCATCAAGACATGACAACCGTCACTTACGATAACCTTCCCGGCTGTGAACATGCTTCAACTACAGAGACTCTAAACTCGACGCCATGATCTTCCAACTACGAGATCCTTCGTCCTCAATCGTTAAAATTGCGGTACATACGACATGCATGAAGACCGTCAGGAAGCACATGGCGCAGTTCTTGAAGACTCATTTCGGTTCAGAAACACCATCCCTAACCTCTCTGCAAACCACGAAGAGTTTTTGGATTGAGTTGGATTGATACGGATGGCGGAGGTAACTATGTCATTGAATGGGATGAATATCTTGTTTGTATTTGTTAAAAATGACATTTATAACCGAGTTTCATTCCCCAAAGATGCAATAGATACGCGTTGTGATGTTTCAACCTAACGAAGCGGTATATCGTCGAACAAAATAAAATAAATAAATAAATAAATAAAAAATGTCAAGAAATGACAAGGCTTTTTTATAAAGCCGAATACTGTTGTTGTAAACGACTCGAATGATTGATATCGAACGTCGGATTGACTCACAGAATAAAGGTATTCCACAAATACGTATGGAGGGATACACACAGAAATTGATCGTTGGAAAATCGATAATAAAGGGGAGTAGTTTACGTGCGGTGAGCAGCCTGAAATTGTTGGATCTAGGGCGACGCTTTTTGTTAAGGAATTCCCTATGTAAAGTGTCGTAGGGCAACCGGGGGAGCCTGAAAAGCGACTTTGCGGGCACCGAATCCTTGGATACCTGACCAATTCTTCAGAACTAAGCTTTATTGCAATTCCTAGGATCCGCTATTTATACAGGATTTACTGACTAATACTACGGAATTTCGACTCACTAATGCTAAGGAATTTCTTCTTACGAATACTAAGGATTTGTAAGCGTTTTTCACGTAAGTCCATGAGTAATCCTTTCGCGTACTTCTTCCCGTTGTCTTGGCCCTTCTAGCGTGGCTTCAAGTCGTGTATAGCGCCTAGGCGACCCTTGCGTTAGCGTGTCTGCGGTTTTCAAGCAAACTACGTTGTGACCATCATGTGAAATAACGTGAACCGTGACCCTTATGTGTGCCAAGTCTTCACACATAGCAATCGTATGCTACAGTAGTTAAGGAAGCTGCTGTTGCTATTACCAATGTATGGTGTAATAGCCCCAAAAGGGTACGTTTATTTATTTATTCTCATAGCTGATTATATAGGGTGTGGAATCGGGAAGCTTTTTGTTTGCATCCATTCATCCACAGAGAAACTCTCTGGGCATAACTTATATCAACCCCTTCGGTGTTCCATCCTTTTGTGGCCAGCGATTGCGGAAAATAGTGGCAGAGACTGTACAAGCCATGCCATTTGCTTAGCTCCGGGCAATGAACAAAATATAATAACATCATCCACCATCCCCAAACGACTTAGTCAACACTGTGCCGGGTCTGTATCGCATGCTCAGTCTATACAAGGACAACGGAGTTAGCGGACTCGGTAAGATACATGAAATTTATCTATTCAATCAGCCTATCATGCCTCTTCATTTCTCTCATTTATGAATTCATTTTCATTTCATCAGCGAATTTCCCATTCTACAGTCGACAAGATAATTCTATCCCCAGATCAAATGGAGAAATTGTGCAACGACATCGCTTTCACTCTGTCAGCGATGTCAATTACGACAAGCTGTGCCAACGGTCGTTGGACTATGTATACGACAACCCTGTCATGATTGCTCAGCATCAAGGCCATTACTGTGGAAATGTATGTCACTCAATCTTTCATGTGTACACGTCACATGATGTCTTAGACGACTAAAGTATGATTTGTGATAACAGGCTTCAGCGTCTACGTAGTGAAAGCGAACTGACATACGATAACTCAATAAATACTTTGCCGTCATTGAGTCCAGGAATCTACCTTTATCATCACAAGCCCTCCGACTGTGGCCTGGTGATACATTTGGCCAGAGCGTGGTTCATTTGCTGAAGACGCGTCTGCCGATAAGAAGAAAAAACATGATAAATTTACAGAGGTCGTTCCCATTAGTCGCTGCATATGCCAATTGTTTACTTTTTTTCATTTGAAGAGAAACTAACAAATATTATATATAAACTTGGAATTATTCACTGCAGGCACTGTGCAAGCTCACCGATCGACAGGTGTGTCTAATGACAGAAGACGACGTTGCTTCTTTCATGTGGATGGATGAGGACGATGACACCTGTTTTGAAAAAGAACCAAGAGCAAAAGGAAGATTTCACCGTTCGCAAAGGCTTCCAGGCAAGGATCCAACTTGATGCAATTGACGTAATGACCTGTATTCATGTAGTCAACATTATTAATTAATCTCATTCATCGCAATTGTTGTTCACAGATTCGGATTCCTGAACTCCCCAATTCCCAAGAAAGTCATCGACCAACCGACGCCGATCTGAGCCCTGAGATTATCGAGAGCATACACCTTGCAACAAAAACTATATACCGGCCAGCGTTACTTACCCGACAGTGCGCGAGACACTCTATCCAACTGCGCTTTGGAACAAACCGTGTCACCTTCTACCAAATTGCAAGCTGAACCTCCCAAGATCCATTCTTCTGAAGGATCTCCGCACTTTTGTCGACAACGCCGGGTTACCATCCGATATTTCTCAACAATGCTTTCCAATTTTGGAGGCCGAAAGGAAAATTATTCAAACTGGATTACAAAAGTCAAGAACGACAGGCGGAGTATGACCTCATCCTAGAAGGAATGGGTGAACACTATCTCCACGCTATTTGGAAGAAACTTATCCAAACTTGGCGAAGACTACTCATGCTACAGGGCCATCCAGTAAATACTTCAATTCATGAAAATGACATGCTTGTATATTGTTCAAATCATTCCATCACAACTGACATATTCGCTGTACCTATTTTTTTCAGATGAATATAGTTTGCCTTCGGCATTTTGGAATCCTATTGGCAGGGAGATTTGGAGGCTTATTAAATCCGTTGATTCTAAAGCTTGGAAAAGAAGAAAAGGCGGTTGTTATTCTCTAGAATTCTTGCTGACACGATTTTGCGAAGCCTTACTGATGAAACGAGGCGGGAGCCGAACGAGAGCACTTCGAGCGAAACATCGACTATCAACAACCTTTCTCCGTCGACCGACAAAGTATCCTACCGGGAGGAAGAATACATTCAATTAGTGGATCGACTATTTCATGATACGGAAAAGCTTAGCACAAAAGCATCTTCCTCCTCCTGTAAAAAGGACTACCATCATCGGGCGCATGAAGCAAGTGTTCACCGGCGAAAGGTGAAGGCTTTACTCAGCCAAACCGATGATTTAATGAATACGACAGACGCCAAATTTGCCAAACTTTTTTACTATTCGCCGACGTCGCAACCTCCAACGCCAGCATCACCAACATCAGAAAAAAACTACGAGAAGCCTTTATTGTTGCCTTTATGGACTGGGAAAATACAGTACTGATAGATAAGATTAAGCGTACCACGAGCGCAAAGATGAAAGAAAGGAGTAACGCGTTTTTGGACCAGTTAAAATACAGAATTGGACGAGCAAAGTAGACAAAGTATTCGTGGACTTCTGATGGATGCGCACTTTGAGACTTTTGCCAAATCCTGGGTTTCAGGGATGACGTTTGTCAATTGCGATAAGTACGTGTTCTCTACTCTCCTTGTTACAGGATAAATGATACTAGGACGACATCGCCTTTTAACACTGTCCTGGCACCGTAGTAGCTGTAGCTTTAGAGTCGGAGATCGATCGTTTTGGGTTCCAAAGAAATGTCTGAGTATTTACCAGGCGCGGCCTGGATGTTCGACTGTGCCTGCATCCTCGTCGCCCTCGTCCCTCGTCGTTGTTGAACTCGGTGAGAGCGGCGTTTAGATATAATGCGAGCCACCATAGAATGATCTTGATCGTGAAGGGTGCCAGCATCACGGCCCATGCTAACGTCAGTCCTCCCGCAGAGAGAGGAAAACAATTGAGGATGATGAATGGACCGACGGAACCGGCGAGCGGAGGAGGATGTGAACTCTCTCTCTATTATCGCGTAGAGGTCTATATCATCTATATTATGTTCGTGATGCTAAAGTCTATGTCGCTGGACTCCGATGACGAGGACGACGGCGACGGTAATGGCGATGGTGAGGAGGAGGATGGCGCAGACGATGAAGATGGCGCGGAGACAGAGATTGATGATGATGAGGATTTGGTGGAGAAAGAAGTTGTGGCGCAAGGTGTTGTGATGGGGTTAACAACATTGTAAAAGGATCCAAGAAACGCCGACCACCAGTTTTTGTTAATAATATTAAATTGCTATTCGCGTTTTGTACCAATTCCTCGATTCGGTTTCGGTAATCATCATTTGACGACCCAATATATCAAAATAATACCGAGGACGACAGGGACGCCATAACCGAGTTTAGAAAAGTTGAAGGTTCTTCAGAGTCAATTGTGTTCGGACTTGCAAATAGATTGTTCTTTATTTCACATTTACGACCACGACCTTTTTTGATAGTGAAAGAGTGGTGCAATTCGAAAATGTCGACCTAGTGCGTCAACCAACAAGCAATCGATAAGTGTAAAAGGTCATGCGATTGCATTTATTAATACGCTGATCGCCGCATAAACGGCCGGAACAATACATGTCTGCCATGTATTCAAATATGCGAGCTCGTGTCACATATTGCGGGCTCATTACTCGGATACTTATAGATTCACACTCGCTTTCACTTTCACCCGTATCAATACCCTCACCCGTATTGCTATCTACGCCCTCCTCATCGATGCGTATTTTGCACCCCCCCTGATGATCTGAAAGAACATGATAGTAAAAA
>RQIL01005209.1:0-12754 GCA_003951145.1 Jimgerdemannia lactiflua
TTCTTGTGACCTGAGGCTTTATTCACTCATAGTGCTAGTTATTCATACAGTTTCTATCTATTCCTATTCTCGATTCACTATTTTCTTCAGACTGTCTGGTATTAATTCTTCTGACTATCCTACTCCTTCCTTCCAACACACCTCACTATCACTCAATAACAGTCTCCCCTGACTTGCCTGGATCATTTTGACCACCTGTTTGGATATGGCCTCTCCATTCCTCCTTCCTTGATACCACCAGCCCTGGATAATCTCCCTCATAAAATCCTTCTATCTTTCCACCAGGGCACCAACTCTCATTCAGCAATCTCCTTCAAATACCCACTGCTAGTGCATTGCCATTAGTACCCAGAGTCCAATGATTCTATCCAGGCCCACCCAGGTGTCACCAGTGTCCCCCACTAATCTCCACCATATTGTTCTTTCTACTGTCTCTCTCATTCTCTGCTGGCCATCTCCCCACAATGACTCCAGTTGGCACTAGTGTCCTTCAACTCCTCGGCAGTCTGCCAAAACTTATTCAGGGATTTGTATATTGGCCACCCCCATCTCTTCACACCACTTGTATTCTCTATTGCTATCTGTATGCATCCAACCCATCTGGTGAGCCAATATGACATTTCTCCTCAGGAACTGCTACTATACCACCCAATACTTGGGGGGTGTGAGGAGTCTCATCTTCTCCACCCATCTCCAAATGTTCCCCTATTTCCATTCCTCCCCAAATCCAGCCTTTTGCCATCCTGTAGGCCACTTCTCTACAGGTCCAGTCTGTAGCCCTTTGACTGCCTTCTCTAGTGAGTACTTTTCTACCTCCTGTCCCCCTAAGTGAATGTTTGCCATATCCCATTCAACCTCATCTCTCTCCTCCTAATCCTTCTCTTCAGGCTCTCTTATTTCCAAGCCAATCCAAGTCTCTATCATTCCCCACCAGAAGCCCTGATAGCAGATCCTCCCAATGTTCACTACTCATATGACACTTCGAATGTCCCCTCCATTCTCTCCTCTTGGGCAGAATTATATGTGCCAGTTGTCTCTTGCCAGTTCTCCCTACTCATTCTCACCCAGCTCTACCATTCTTCTTCCCCACCACCCTTGGAGTTCCTGCAGTCATCGCCAGAGGTCAGTGAGTCCAAGGCCACTATCCTTGGACTTTAGTGTCAGCACTTTCTAGGCTATTTGGGATCTCTTCCCCTTCTACAGCTATCTCGACATTGCCTTCATGAGTCTTTTCACCACCCACCCAGAGAAGTCCAGATGGTACCTAAGATACCACATTTTTGGTAGCCAGTAAATGTTTAACACTATCACTCTGCCCATCAGTAACAGATTTCTTCTGGCCCATCCTTTGAGCACTGCCTCCCACTTTTCCACTATGCCTTTCCACCAGTCCTCCTTCAGTATAGTTCCATATACTAAGAATCAGATCCCCAAGTACCTCACTGTCTCCCTCTACATAATTGTTGTACCAAAGTAGCTATCATCTCCTATCCCTCTGCTAATGTCCATGATGTCACACTTATCCCAGTTCAGCTTCACCCCTGACAGTCCTTCATATCACTGTATCTCTGTCTGAACAGTGTCTATGTCTCCTGGGTTGCCCATTCTAACTACCATATCATCAGCAAAGGCTCCTAGCTTCCAGTCCACTCCATCCAGCTGCAGGCCAGTCATCTTCCTCCTCATGTTATCGATTAGGGGCTCCAGTGAGAGGACATAGAGTAAGGGAGATAATGGATCTCTCTGTGATACCCTCCTGTCAAGTGGGAACTCCTCTCCACACCATCCATTCATAATAATTATCGCTCTTCCTCCTCTCAGTAAGCCCATCAGCCTCTCTATCTCTGAGGCACTGAAACTGATCCTCCATAGTACTGATGCCATATAGTTCCAGCACACTCTGTTGAATGCCTTCTCCTGGTCCAGAAAGACTAGCCTCTCATCAATTCCTCTACTCCTACAGCCCTCTAGTATATTCTGGACCCATGCTGTGCTGTCCTGGATCTATCTGCCCACTATAAAACCTTGCTGCTCCTTTTTGACCAAGGCTCCCACTCTTTCTTGAAGCCACTTTGCCAAAATTTTTGACACCAGTTTGTGGTCCACATTGAGGAGCATAATTTGTCTCCAATTTTTCCATACATGCCTATCTCCCTTATTTTTATAAATTAGAGTGACTAGGTCCAGTTTTCTGTCTGCAAGCCACTTGCCTCTACTTAGGACTACATTGGCCATCTCAACTATCCAGCCTTCAAACTCTCCCCAGAACTCTTTCAAGAACTCCCAAGGCAGTCCATCAGTCCCTGGCCAGGAACCAGTCTGAACCTCCTTTAGCATGTCCATCATCTCTTCTAGGTCAATTGGGCACAGTGTATATTCCCTCAGTCCTTGGTCTTACTGCACCTCCCAATTCTCCAGATACTCTGTCATCTCCTCTTCCTCCAGCTCAGTTCTGTTCATATCCACTTCATCTGTCCACAAGCTTGCCCATTTGGTAGTAATCTCTATCATTATGTTACTTTGCTGAGTTATTTCCCTCCCATCATCACCCAGCACTGAGGTCCAGCTCTACCACACTTCTCTGGCCTTCAGCATTCCTGTTAGTTATTTTGTTAGCCACTCTTCCTCCTCCAGCCTCCTTGCCCACAGTCTGGCCAGTAGTCCATCCATCCTCCTTTCTTTATCATCTTTGAGGTCACTCTGTAGTATTGCAATGTCTTTTGTCAGCAGCTCCCTTTCCTCAGCCGACAATGTTCTATTTGTCATTTATTGTAGTTGCCATTTCAGGCCCTGGTCCACTCTTCTCTCTTTGTCTCTTCTTGCCCTTCTAGCTGCCTCCCTGATATCTCTCCAGTAAGCTCCTGCCAAATGTTTGAACCTGCCCCACCATTCTGTTACTGTATGTCCTTTGGCCCTCCATCATTTAACTTCTTGCTGGGCCACCTATACAAAATTGTCTCTTGTCTCCTTCTGTTTTAGTAATCCTATGTTAAGTTGCCAATGCCCACTCCCTCCTTTTGCAGCTTGGAAGGTGCCTCTTGCTTCAACCCCCCAGTGGTCTGACCATGGGCACCATCTGACTTCCACCTTGTCAAGAATATTTCCCCAGTGCTCACTCATCAGGAGCCAGTCAATTCGCATACTAATAAAGCCTCCACCCATCTTATGCCATCTAGTGAATAGTCCTGCCTCCTCTCCTTATCATAGTCAGACTCCATCTACCAGTCCAAGCTCCCTCTCAATCTGTAGCCATCTATTCAGTCCAGAGGATACAGCTGTACCTATACCTCCATCAGATCTGTCCAGCTTGTAGTCCCTGATTATATTGAAATTGCCTCTAAGAATATTTAGCCTAATGTTTACTCTTCCAGCCACTTTTTCTGTTCCCATGCCACTGTCCTTAGATATTCTGATCCTATTACAATTCCATCTCCCTTGCCCCCTTTCAGCTTGCCCCATATCATTCTTTCTCCCCAGTACTCTGTCATCTCTAGCTCTCCTTTCCCAATTCCTATTAGTATGCCAACCTGTCGATTTCATCCTGAGCTCTCAAACCATTCTTTATTCTATTGCTGATAGTCTTCTTCTCCATATGCTCACACATTCTGTAGTAATACTATGTCATATTGTTTGTTTTTGAGCCATCTAAAGATTCTCCTCTATTTTACCTCACCACATAGTCCATTGACATTTAGTGATAGTATATAGATTTCATTCTTCATTAGTTATGTTGAGATGTTGTCACCCCCTAATTGTTCTCCCTCTCTGTAGCCTTCATGGCTCTTTCAATGACAAGATCTCTCTGCTCCTCACAGATGATGCACCATATGTCCTGTCCTTTAGTACTGTTGTAGAAAGCTGACACCTTCTCTCCTGCTATCTGACCAATCTCATTCATCCTTGTCTCATCCATCTGATAGCCCTCTTCCTCCGGTATAATGGCCACCAGGGCAAGTACAATCTTTGGCCTCTGGAGTTGAACATTCACAAACAAGCCCCACTTTACCTGAGAGCTGCCAAATATATTGATTTCCTTAATGTCTTCTTCTGCCAATTCCTCCAGAGTCATTTGATACCAGTCATCCTCCTTGATGCAGCTCACCATTGGTGTTTGGGGTTGGGGGGAATGGCTGTGGTCCAGCAAAATTACATCATCTTCAGAGTCATTTCTTTCAATTGGGACTGGAATTTCCTCAGTCAACTCAGCTGCCCCCCAGTGCACTGTTGCAGTTCCTTCCATTCACATGTCTTCTTGCTGTGTTTCTAGTATGTATCACTTCTTGTTCCTCGAGCTCCTTTGTCCCCAGATTTGAGTCCTCCTTTCCTTTCCCCTTTGCTTCACTGATAGGGTTAGAAGTATGTTATGATGCTGAGACCCCCTCCTATAGTATGGTAATTCCAGGTGTTACTTCTACTTCCTTTATTGCATTGGTGGCCAGGGCTTCCTTTTCAGCCTCCTTACTTCCAGTGTGATTGATAGCAGTTTGCAGTCTTTTCCAGCCTTCTTGTTTCAACTTCTTCCTTTGTCTACCTACTTGGACCCACACTCAGTCCTTGGCATACTCCTCTCATCTCCTTGTGTGCACTGCCTTAGCAGCTGCCCACTCTGCCAGAGCAACCAAAAGCTCCTTCTCATCATTCTCTGACCCTTTCCTCCTCCATACTCTACACTTTTGACCATCAATTCGAATCACCTCCGGCCAGTCCCTCTTCAGCCCTGTGGCTTCTTGTCCCTCCAAGCATACTATGACTTCATACATTCCATTTCTCAGTTTGTCTCCTCCCAGAACATAAATCCGAAATCCACCATTTTCCCATATTTCCCCATCTCTGCCAAGATCAACTCCTTTATCTCTTGTCTCTCTAGGGTTGGCACTCCTTCCACCACCAGCCAAATGGCACAAGGGTCCCACCTCAGGTATCTAGTAATCTCCACTTGGACTCCTCTAACCATTAGTTGTTTCTCTAGTACCAATATCATCTTCTCCTCCTCAACAAATCTAATCTCAACTGTCTCTACTGATGATATAAACTTTAGGGTCTCGGCTCCCTCTACTTCATCTCCAACCACCTTCAGTACTTACCTCACTGACATTCCAAGTCCAAGGAAGTTTGCTGAGATTGCCCAGATTGAGATAGACTTATGGAAAAATGGCTGCACCACTAGCTCCCCAGTTTCTGCTGCCAAAGTGATTTTTCCTCTTCCTTCTGCTGCTCTGCTCATCATGTCACCAGTGTTGCTAGTGTCACCCCTCCCAGGTACTTCACCATTTCTGGTTGTCTACTCAGCCACCAAATCTCTTTTTTTGCTTTTGACCTAAGGCTTTATTTACTCATAGTATTAGTTATTTATACAGTTTCTATCTATTCCTATTCTTGATTTGCTATTATTTTGGTATTTTCTTCTGACTATCCTACTCCTTTCTTTTAATATACCCCACTATCACTCAATATCAGTCTCTCCTGACTCGCCTGGATCATTTTGACCACTCATTTGGGTATGGCCTCCCCATTCCTCCTTCCCTGATACCACCAGCCCTGGACAATCTCTCTCATCAAATCCTTCTATCTTTCCACCAGGGCACCAACTCTCATCCAGCGACCTCCTTCAAATACCCACTGCCAGTGCAATGCCATTAGTACCCAGAGTCCAATGATTCTACCCAGACCCCCCCAGACATTACCAGTGTCCCCCATTAGTCTCCGCTGTATTGTTCCTTCCACTGTCTCTCTCGTTCTCTGCTGTCCATCTCCTCACAATGATTCCAGTTGGTACCAGTATCCTTCAACTCCTCGGCAGTCTGCCAAAATATATTTGGGGGTTTGTATATTGGCCACCCCCATCTCTTCATACCACTCATATTCTCTATTGCTATCAGTATGCATCCAACCTATCCAGTGAGCCAACATGACATTTCTCCTCAGAAACTGCCACCACACTGCCCAATACTTGGGTGGTGTGAGGAGTTTAATCTTCTCCACCCATCCCCAAATGTTCCCCCATTCCCATTCCTCCCCAAATCCAGCCTTTTGCTACCCTGCAGGCCACTTCTCCATAGGTCCAGTCCATAGCCCTTCAACTGCCTCTTCTAGTGAGTACCTTTCGACTTCCTGTCCCTCTAAGCAAATGTTTATCATGTCTCATGACCTTATCTCTCTCCTCCCAATCCTCTTCTTCAGGCTCTCTCATCTCCAGGCCAATCCAAGCCTCTATCATTCTCTACCAGAAACTCCAATAGCAGATCCTCCCAATGTTCACTACTCATATGATACTTCAAATATCTCCTCCATTCTCTCCTCTAGGACAGAATCATATATACCAGTTGTCTCTTGCCAATTCTCCCCACTCACTCTCACTCAGCTCAACCATTCTTCTTCCCCACTACTCTCAGAGTACCTGCAGTCATTGTCGGAGGTCAGTGAGTTCAAGGCCACCATCCTTGGTCTTTAGTATCAGTACTTCCCAGGCTATTTGGAGCCTCTTCCCCTTTTACAGCCATCCTGACATTGCCTTCATAAGTCTCTTCACCACCCACCCCAGGAAGTCTAGATGGTACCCGAGATATCACATTTTTGAAAGCCAGTAAATGTTTAGCACCATCACTCTATCCATTAGTGACAGATTTCTTCCTACTCATCCTTTGAGCACTGCCTCCCACTTTTCCACCATGTCTTTCCACTAGTCCTCCTTCAATATAGTTCCATATACTAAGAACCAGATCCCCAGATACCTCACTGCCTCCCTCTGTATAATTGTTGTGCCAAAGTGGCCATCATCTTCTATTCCTCTGCTAATGTCCATGGTGTTACATTTGTCCCAGTTCAGCTTCACTCCTGACAGTCCTTCATATCACTGAATCTCTGTCCAGACAGTGTCTATGTCTCCTGGGCTACCCATTCCAACTACCATATTATCAGCAAAGACTCCTAGCTTTCAGTTCACTCCACCTAGCTGCAGGCCAGCCATCTTCCTCCTCATGTTGTCAATTAGGGGCTCCAGTGAGAGGATATAGAGTAAGAGAGATAATGGATCTCTCTATAGTACCCCCCTGCCAAGTGGGAACTCCTCTCCACACCATCTATTCATGATAATTATCACTCTTCCTCCTCTCAGTAGGCCTATCAGCCTCTCCACCTCTGAGGCACTGAAACCAATCCTCTGCAGTACCGCCGCTATATAGTTTCAGCACACTCTATCGAATGCCTTTTCCTGGTCCAGAAAGACTAGCCTCCCATCAATTCCTCGACTCCTACAGCCCTCCAGCACATTCTGGATCCATGTAGTGCTGTCCCAGATCTGTCTGCCCACTACAAAACCTCACTGCTCCTTTCCAACCAAGGCTCCTACTCTTTCTTGAAGCTGCTTTACCAAGATTTTTGACACCAGTTTGCAGTCCATATTGAGAAGCATAATTGGTCTCCAATTTTTCCATACATACCTATCTCCCTTATTTTTGTAAATCAGAGAGACTAGGCCCAGTTTGCTGTCTGCAAGCCACTCGCCTCTACTTAGGACTGCATTGGCCATCTCAACTATCCAGTCTTCAAACTCTCCCTGAAACTAAGACAGTCTATCAGTCCCTGGTGAGAAATCCATCTGAACCTCCTTTAGCATATCCATCACCTCTTCTAGGTCAATTGGGCACAGTGTATGTTCCCCCAGTCTCTGATCTTGCTGCACCTCCCAATCCTCCAGGTACTCTGCCATCTCCTCTTCCTCCAGCTCAGTTCTATTTACATCTATATCATCTGTTCACAAGCTTGCCCATTTGGCAGTGATCTCCATCATCATGTTACTTTGCTGAGTTATTTCTCTCCCATCATCATCTAGCACTGAGGTCCAGCTTTGCCTCACCTCTCTGGCCTTCAGCATTCCTGTCAGGTATTTTGTCAGCTGCTCTTCTTCCTCCAGCCTCCTTGCCCCCAGTCTGGCCAGTAGTCCATCCACCTTTCTTTCTTTATCATTTCTGAGATTGCTCTGTAGTATGGCAATGTCTTTTGCCAGCAGCTCTCTCTCCTCAGCCAATAATGTTCTATTTGTCATTTATTATAGTTGCTATTTCAGGCCCCTGTCCACTCTTCTCTCTTTGTCCCTTCTTACCCTTCCAGCTGCCTCTCTGATATCTCTCCAGTAAGCTCCTGCCAAATGTTTAAACCTGCCCCACCATTCTATCACTGTATGTCCTTGAGCCCTCCATTGTCTAACTTCTTGCTGGGCCACCTGTACAAAATTGTCTCTTGTCTCCTTCTGTTTCAGTAGTCCTGTATTAAGTCACCAATGCCCACTCCCTTCTTTTACAGCTTGGAAGGTACCTCTTGCTTCAACCCCCCAGTGGTCTGACCATAGGCACCATCTGACTTTCACCTTATCAAGGATATTTCCCCAGTACTTACCCACCAGAAGCCAATCAATTTGTGTGCCAATAAGGCCTCCTCCCACCTTATGCCACCTGGTGAATGGTCCTGCCTCATCTTTTTGTCATAGTCAGACTCCATCTACCAGTACAAGCTCCCTCTCAATCTGTAGCCATCTATTCAGTCCTGAGGATATGGTTGTACCCACACCTCCATCAGATCTGTCCAGCTTGTGGTCCCTAATCATATTGAAATCATCTCTAAGAATGTCTAGCCTAATGTTCATGTTGCCCTCCCAATTGACCCACTCTTCCAGCCACTTTTTCTGTTCCCGTGCCACTGCCGGTAGATATTCTGATTCTATTACAATTCCATCTCCCTTGCTCCCTTTCAGCTTGCCCCATATCATTCTTTCTCTCCAGTGCTCTGTTATCTCCAGCTCTCCTTTTCCAATTCCTATTAGTATGCCAACCTATCGATTCCATCCTGAGCTCCCAAACCATTCTTTACTCTATTGCTGGTAGTCTTCTTCTCCATATACTTGCACATCCTATAGTAATACTATGTTATATTGTTTGTTTTTAAGCCATCTAAAGATCTCCTCTGTTTCACCTTGCTGTATAGTTTATTGACATTTAGTGATAATATGGATTTCATTCATCATTGGTTATGTTGAGTTGTTGTCACCTCCTAATTGTTCTCCCTCTCTGTAGCCTTCATGGCCCTTTCAATGACAAGATCCCTCTGCTCCTCGCAGATGATGCGCCATATGTCCTGTCTCTTAGTATTATTACAGAAAGCCAATACATTCTCTCCTGCCATCTGACCAATCTCATTCATCCTTGTCTCATCCACCTGGTAGCCCTCTTCCTCTAGCATAATGGCCACAAGGGCAAGTACAATTCTTGGCCTCTGGAGTTGAATATTCACAAACAAGCCCCACTCTGCCTGAAAGCCACCAAATATATTGATTTCCTTGATATCCTTCTCTGCCAATTTCTCCAGTATCATTCGATACCAGTCATCCTCCTTGATACAGCTCGCCATTGGTGTTTCGGGTCAGGGGGAATGGCTGTGGTCTAGCAAAATCACATTATCTTCAAAGTCATTGGACTGTACATCTACTAGGTCCTTCTCACCATTCCTTTCGATTGAGGCTGGAATTTCTTTGGTCAACTCAGCTGCCCCCCAGTGCACTGTTGCAGTTCCTCCCATCTGTATGTCTTCTGGCTGTATTTCCAGTACTACTTCTTGTTCCTCAAGCTCCTTTGTCCCCAGGTTCAAGTCCTCCTTTCCTTTCTCCCTTGCTTCACTGATAGGGTTAGGAGTATGTTATAATGCTGAGACCCCCTTCTGTAGTGTAGTAATTCCAGATGCTACTTCCACTTCCTCCATTATATTGGCAGCCAGAGCTTCCTTTTCAGCCTCCTTACTTCCAGTACAGCTGACAGCAGTTTGCAGTCTCTCCCAGCCTTCTTGTTTCAACTTCTTTCTTTATCCACTTACTTGGACCCACACCCAGTCCTTGGCATACTCCTCTCATCTCCTTGTGTGCACTGCCTTGGCAGCTGCCCACTCTGCTAGAGCAATCAAAAGCTCCTCCTCATCATTCTCTGACCCTTTCCTCCTCCATACTCTGTACTCTTGACCATTAATTCAAATCATCTCTGGCCAGTCCCTCTTTAGCCCTGTGGCTTCTTGTCCCTCCAAGCATACCATGACTTCACACATTCCATTTCTCAGTTTTGTCCCCTCCCAGAACATGAATCCAAAATCCACCATCTCCCTATATTTCCCCATCTCTGCCAAGATCAGCTCCTTTGTCTCTTGTCTTCCCAGAGTTGGCACTCCTTCCACCATCAGTCAAATGGCACAAGGGTCCCACCTCAGGCATCTAGCGATCCCCACTCAGACTCCCCTGACCATCAGTCCTTTCTTCAGTGCCAACATCATCTTCTCCTCCTCAACAAATCCAATTTTGACTGCCTCTGCTGATGGTATGAACTTCAGTGTCTCGGCTCTCTCTACTCTATCTCCAACCACCTTCAGTACTTCCTGCGCTGATATTCCAAGTCTAAGGAAGTTTGCTGATATCACCTAGGTTGAGACAGACTTATAGAAAAAGGGCTATACCACTAGCTCCCCAGTTCCTGCCACCAAAGTGATTTTTTCTCTTCCTCCTACTGCTCTGCTCATCATGTCACCAGTGTTGCCAGTGTCACCCCTCCCAAATACTTCACCCTTTCCAGTCATCTGCTCAGCCACCAAATTTCCAGTCACGCCTCCATTTCTGGTCATCTGCCCAGCCACAGAATTTCCAGTCATGCCCCCCTGTCTCTGACCCCTACCAGTCATCTGACCCATCACCTGACCCCCCCCCCTGTCAACACTATACCCCCTGCTGCCCATTCCCTCAGCTCTGGTGGCACTGCTCCCACCTCTACCCACAGTCTGCTATCTACCTAGGTTCACCTTGGCCCAGTTCCTCCTCCACTCCTCTATGCTCTCTCTTGTCCTGCAGCTGCTACATAGCCCTTTGGGAATCCAAAGCCATAGCCCCTCCTCTCTAGCCTATCTGAGCTTGATGATTCTTGACTTGCCATATCTCTAAAACTTGTGAAACTTGTTTGTGTAGTATCCTAGACTCCAGTGAAATAAAAACTCTTTAACATATTGTTTCTGTGAGAAGATATAGTTGTAGCTTAGCTGTCTCTAAATGGTTCGAGCAAAAGGAGTCGGCCACCAAATCTCCAGTCACACCTCCATTTCAGGTTATCTGCTCAGTCACTGAATTTCCAATCATACCTCCCTGCCCCTGACTTCTGCCAGTAATCTGATCCATCACCTGACCCCCCCCCCTATTAACATTATGCCCCCTACTGCCCATTCCCCCAGTTCTGGTGGCACTGCCCCCACCTCTATCTATAGTCTGCTATCTATCTAGATTCACCTTAGCCCTAGTTCCTCCTCTACTCCTCTGTGCTCCCTCTTGTCCTACAGCTACTGCATAGCCCTTTGGGAATCCAAGGCCATAGCCTCTTCTCTCCAGCCTCTCTGAGCTTGATGATTCTTGACTCACCATATCTCCAAAACTTGTTGGATTTTGGTGAAACTTATTTGTGTGGTATTTTAGACTCTAGCACCACTTGGTACACCATAGTTTGCAAAATAAAAACTCTTTAATGTGTTGTTTCTATGAAAAGATGTAGTTGTGGCTTAGCTGTCTCTGAATGGTTCAAGCAAAAGAATTTCTGAAGATATTATACTTGAAAGTCTTGGTCTTATGTAACTTCTGCTCTTTTTTTCCTTCACTTGATGGAGTAGTGTTCCAAATGATATTCTATACTACTTGTTCAAGCTCAGCACATCTTATTTCAACTTTATATCTTAGTTAGTCTCAATTTGCTGGATTTTTTTTTTGGTAGCTACTTCTGACCATTTTGTTTATACTTGGGTTTTCTTTGGATGCCTGCCTATAGGCTTCTTATAAGGAGTAGCTTAGGTATCCTTCTTGCTTGAGGTAGTAGAGTAAGCTTCCTATTCCTCCTACTTCTCCTCTGATTCTTCAATCTCTTTGAAGGTGATAGTGTTTGCTTGTTCTCAGTTCTTAGCTGTATTGCTTGGTTGAGCCTTATACTTAATTTCTGCCATATAATCTAAGATATAATAGCCTTCTTCTTTATATTTGTAGTATATTACTAATCATCTTTCATTTATAGTAGCAAACTTCTGTACTGGCTGCTTCTTGAACTCCTTGACTATATTACTCAGATGTGCAGTCATTTCTGCAAACTGTTTGGCTAGTTCCTCTATCAGATCATTAGAATTTATTTATCTAAATTACTAAAAGACTAAGATTTGAGAGAGAAAATATTTATATAAGTTAAATATTATCTATACTAGGCTAGAAATAGATAGTGCTCCTAAATGAATTGAATCAATTTGAATCAAATCAAATTGAGGATCATTAAAATTGAATTAAGGGTCCAATTCAAACCCTATTTTTCAAAATATAATAACTTGATGAATATATATTCAAATTCAATAATCTTTAGCTTATTAGATTTCCCTATATAAGAGAAATCTAAAAATTTAAGAATTATTGAATTAGAGGTGTATTCATCAAGTTATTGCATTTTGAAAAATAGAGTTCAAATCAGACCTCGAATCAAATTGGACCTCTATTCAAATTGATTCAATTCAATTCATTGAGAGCACTAGATATAGATTTGGTACTTTAGTACTAATGAGTCAGAATATAAAGTATAGCTTTTCAAAAGATATCTTAAGATAATTTTTTTTAACAAAATGAAATATTATTAAATTTGATAAATAATTAACTTGAGGAATCTGAAAATCAATTTTTTAATCTAATTTATAATAAGTAATAAAAAACCAG
>RQIL01005220.1:0-12754 GCA_003951145.1 Jimgerdemannia lactiflua
GAATTGAGGTCTGATTTGAAACCTATTTTAGAAATATAATAACTCGACGAATACACATCCAAATTTAATGATCTTTAGCTTGTTAGATTCCCCTATATAAGAGGAATCTAACAAGCTAAAGATCATTGAATTTGAATATGTATTCAGCGAGTTATTAAATTTCTAAAAATAGAGTTTGAATTGGATCTTGAATCAAATTGGACCTCAATTTGAATTGATTCAAATAGAATTGGGCCTCAATTCAATTCAAAGTTTTTGAATTGAATTGAATTTAAGTCCAATTCAATTCAATTCAATTCATTGGGAGCACTACTTGACTCTTAAAGTCTTTTCCCAAAGCTCTCACACTCAAACTTAAGTTGGTTTATCTTATACTAGACTTTGATATCATTCAGATAAAAGCCAATTGACTGAGGTTTATTCACTTGTTCTTTGGAGCTATTTTATACATCACAGTTGCTATCTGTGGCTAACTATAATATGGTGGCTGAGTATCATACATGGCTAAGTTATACTATGCTATTGATTTGCTGGTAGTGAGGACTTCAGTGGATAAGCTATTGGCTTGCTGATAGTAACAGGTCAGTGATTTATATTATTGGCTTACTGGTAGTAAGGTATAGTGTTTTATATTATCAATGGTGACCAGTTATGCAATTGGCTTGCCAGTAGCAAGGTGTAGTGTTGCACCAGCAGTTATATAATAAGAGTTAAGGTCTTGTGCTGCTGACAAGAAATGTTTGGGGGCAGCTATCTATATGCAGTTAAACTATAATACACTTGTATAGGGGGGTATTTGTAAGTAACAAGAAGGTGCTGATCTGTACTTTAAAGAGTATAGTACTCTTTATCAGTGGAAAACAAATCATCTTGCTAGATTGTGACTTTATTATTCTTGTAACAGTTCTGGTTTCTTAAATGAGGAAGTGACTAAATTCTAGAGGTTCAAAGTAGCTCGAAGAGATACTAAGAGTTCAGGAAGATCTTGTGGTTTCTGAGAGAAAATATTCTGAGCTTTATTCGAGAGAACAGAGAGGATATTTATACAAGATCTGAAAGAAGGATCCAGAAGGATCTAAGAAATCAATGGAAATGCCAAGAGGAAAGTTCTCGGCAAAGATGACAAATGATAACAAATAAAGATCTGCAATATTCCATGAAGTTCTGTGACTAGCTAAGACTAGAATAGATGTGACTGGAATGTTCTAGCTGTGACTTAGTGCCAAGAAAGGATTTCTAATTATTTGGAAGGTACTGGAAGATTACGGAAAGTACTAGAAAGATAAAGAAAAAGAAATAAACTATGCAAAAATATTACATCTCCTCCTCCTTAAGAATCAATATCCTCATTGAATTCAGAAGGTAACACAAGAAAATAAAACCAAAAGAAAGGACAAATAAAATATATTAGCTCATTGACAAGGACCGGCCATCCTTATATAAGGTAAGGGCCAAAGTATCATCTTGATTGAATGAGAACTGGTTCAAACCTCATTAGTTGCAGAGTTTACAGAGTTATTCTGTAGGTCTTATTGCTGATGCTATATCCCTTAGAGTACCCTGATGCGTAATGTATCTAATCAGTACAGTATATCATCTACTATCTAAGGAGAGAACCTCACATGCAGTCAATGAGTTCTTTTTTGCTCGAACTCTTAAATGAGGTCTTGAGAGTTCTTGAGATTGGTGGCAGGTTCCCAGGTGGTGTTGTATTCAGAGTAGCCCATCCACTTGACTAGGTATTCTGTGCAACAGTATCAGACTCATTTGCCTAAGATTTTCTCAACTTTATACTTAATGTGATCTTGAACTATAACTGGTGCTGAGGGTGTCGGAATTCAGCCAGGATAAGGGGGTGACTAGTTCCAGGCCTTGAGTTGTGATACATGAAATACTAGATATATTCACATGGTTGATGGTAGACTGAGATGGTAAGAGTAGATAGAGACTTGCTCAGTAATCTCAAAAGGTTCAAGGTACTTGAGTTGGAATTTGGCTGACTGGCGGTTGAGTTGAGATTGAACCTTGATATTGTTGGCTTTGAGTAGAACCATATCTCCAATAGTGTAGGTGACATCATGACATTTCTTGTCTGCATACTTAGCTTGATATTATTGAACCTTTAGCAGATTTGCAGTCATGATCTTGAGAAGAGAATCCATTTTGTTGATAAGGTTCTGAGCAGTGGGGACTTGTGTGTGACTGGATTGCTGAAATGAGACTAGACTTGCAGAGGTCTCAGGATTTTGACTATATAGTAACTGAAAAGGGGAAAGACTAGTAGATGATTGGACTGCATTGTTATAGGCCAACTCAGCATAGGTCAGGTAGTGGTCCCAATCATCTTGCTCATAAGACACATAGTTTCTGAGCATTTGTTCAAGTGTTCTATTCATTCACTCAGTTTGTCCATCAGTTTGAGGGTGGAAGGCAGTGAACATAGCGATTTGAGTTCCAAGGGTCTTGAAGAGTACTTACTAGAAATGACTTATAAACTTGAGGTCGCAGTCACTGACAATTATTCAGGGAAGTCCATATTGGTAGAAGACAGACTTGAAGAAGATTCTAGCAATCTCGGGGGCAGTGGCATTGGTTGTGGTTGGCTCGGCGATAGTGATCTTGGTCAGGCAGTCCACAAACACAACGATGGCATCATAGCCTGATTTGATTCGTGGGAGTTGTACAATGAAGTCCATTGTGACTTACTTGAACTTCTTGGTCAGAATTGGCAAGAGTTGCAGAAGACTGGCAGGTGTTTGATTGCTAGACTTGTTCCTTTGATAAAGATCGTAGCTTTGAACATACTTCTTGATTTCCTTGAGCATATTGGGCCAGTAGTAGTCTCACTGAATGTTCTTGATGGTCTTCTTGGTTCCAAGGTGACCAGCTAGTGGGGAGTCATGATGTTTGTGAAGGATCTTGTATTGTAGTTCGAGGTTGGCAGAAATGTAGACCTTATCTTGATAGTACATGAGATTGTTCTTGAAGGTGTACTTTTCTTTGAATTCCTTGGTGTCCTTTTGTAGAACCAGAGAGTCTTATTTGTATGCCATCTTGATCTGGTTAAGGAATTCGGGTGCCACAGTGACTTGTAAAATGGCAGCAAGATCAGGCCTTCTTGAGAGTGCATCTGGTATAACCAGGGTTTTGCCAGGCTTGTAGATGATGTTCAGGATAAAGGTCTGAAGTAGCTGACTCCACTTGGCTTGTTGATAGAAAAGAGTTAGTTGGGTATTGATATACTGAAGGGACCTGTAATCTGTGATCATGTCAAACTCAACTCCTTCTAGGTAGTATCACCAGGTCTTGAGGGCATGGATTATTACCAGGAGTTCCTTTTCATGAGTGGCTAGCTTTTGTTCTGCAGGGGACAATTTCCTTGACTCAAATGCAATGGGTCTGTGTCCTTGTCCATCATCTTGAGAGATGACTGCACCAATTGCAAAGTTGGATGCATCAGTAGTGACAGTGAACTTCAAGTTCAGGTCCATGTTTCTAAGGACAGATGCATGGGTTAGGCAGTTCTTGAGTTCTTGAAAGGCTTGTTGACAGAAGGTATCCCAGTGTAGGGAACATAGAGGTCAGAGTTGGGTTGCTTTTGCAGGAGGTTTGTCAAAGATTCTGCTATGCTAGAGAAGTTCTTGACAAATCGGCAGTAATATCCAGCCAGACCAAGGAAGGACCTAAGTTTGGTGAGACTTGCAGGTACAGGCCACTGTTCAATGGCTTGTATTTTTCTTGGGTCTACTTGAATTCTTTTGGCTGATATAATGTATCCAAGATATTTGACTTGATCCTTGAAGAATTCACATTTCTTGAGCTTTGCATAAAGCTTATGTTCATGGAGGATCTTGAGAACTTATTCAAGGTGTTTGAGATGTTCTTCTTCAGTACTACTGAAGATCAGGATGTCATCAATATACATGAGTATAAAGATATAGAGCTGATCCTTGAAGACAGTTTGCATGAGATCTTGAAAGGTTGCTGGTACATTGGTGAGACCAAAGGCCATGACTAGAAATTTGTAAAGTCCAAAGAGTGTCATGAAGGCAGTCTTGGGTATGTCTTCTGGCTTGATTTGAATTTGGTGATATCCAGAGGTAAGGTCAATCTTGGTGAAGTACTTGGTGTTCTTGAGGGCATTAAAGATTTGATCTATGAGAGGCAGTGGGTAATGATTCTTGACAGTAATCTTATTGAGTGCATGGTAGTCTATGCACATTCACAGAGTGTCATCCTTCTTCTTGACAAACAGGACTGGGGAGCCAAAGAGTAACTTGCTTGGCTGAATGGCTCCTTGCTCGATGAGTTTGTTGAGTTCCTTCTTGACTACTTCAATTTCAAATAGTGACATGTGGTACATCTTTTTCTTGGGAATGGCCACATCTGGTACCAACTTGATTTCGTGGTCATGGTCTCTTGAAGGTGGTAGACCAGGTAGTTTGTCTGAGAAGACATCCTTGTACTTGTTCAGCAGTAGCTTGATACTTTTGCTGATTGATAGTTTCTTGTCTTCTTTCTTGGGTCAGATCAGTGCAATAAAGACATAGATAGCTTTCTTGAGAGCCTTCTTGAACTGGATTGCTGAAAGGGTGGCAATTAGGGTTTTCGTCTGAGTCTTGTCTGGCTTGATGGTAATGTTGACTCCATCTTGAATCAGGGTAACTTCATTCTTGGTCCAATCGTTGTGTGGGTTGTGTTGTGTAAGCCAGGGCTTGCCTAGGATCAGGTCATGGTCTCCTAGGGGTGCCACTTCAAAATCTAGGTATTCCCAATACTTCTGAATCTTCAGGGGAAGTTTGGTGGCAATTGAGTCAATTGGTAGAGTAGTGCCACAGTAGTGACAACTCCACCATTTTTGCCAGCTGGCTTGGTGAGAATCTTGAGCTTGTCGATGAGATTTGTAATAAGGGAGCTCTTCGAATTGATGAATACTAATGATATCATCAACCTAGGAGGCCTGGTCAGGGGTTCCTTAGCTTGAGGAAGTGACTTTCTTAATGCCTAAGTACTGTCTGTTGTACTTGTAATTGACTTAGTCTCTTTCTAGATGACTTGTATCAATTTGGCCATTCATGGACTTTAATTCTTTTAAAGTCTGAGTTCTTTAATTATCCTTTCTTGGATAAAGTTAGGTTCTGAGAATTATTTATATTCTTCAGAGTTCAAGTATTTATAGAAGTCTATACATCTATTTTTAGATGTATTCTTTATTTCATATAGTTCTGGGATTGATCCATTAATTTATGGACTTCAATTTTTCTTTTTCACAGTTGAGATGAATCTTTTACGTCAAGAAGAATCTGTTCTTTATTGAGGGAGATTCTTGGAGTATTTATACTTTTTCACAAACTATTTAAGATACTATACTATTGGTTAAAGCATTCTGAACAATAGAGTCGCAGAAAGATGATGTAATAGTTACATCATTGCTATGTAATTCTGATATCATAATGATGCTATTTATGATGTAATTTCTGATGTCATTTTCTTAACTATTTATAGTAAAGTGTTCTGGATTTCGACTAAGGTTTATGATGCAATATATTACATCATAAAGTAGTGGTAGACTTCTGTAAAAGGGGTTAAAACCTCTTCCAGAGTCTCGGATTCCGATGATGTTGTGTAAGACTCTTCTGAGTCTAACTCAGACCTGGTGGTCTCAGATGATGATGTAGATACAGGTGAGACTAGTCTCACATTGGCTGGTACAGGAAAACCCTGTGGCCAGGCGTTGATAGATATCTGGACCTGAGAAATGGGTCCTTGGAATAGACTAACCAGTCTATTGAAAGTATCATTCTCATATGGCCACGCATCATCATCATATGGCTCTTGCAGGTTAAAGTCATTTATGAGATCTAACTCAATTTGACTTGTCAATTGGTCGTTAAGAGAACCAATTTCTGCAGGAGTAATTCCTCTTATGCCACTTATAGCAAAGGGCATTTTTTGGAGAAGTTGATAGGTATGGACCAAAATATGCTGTCTAAATGTAGAGACATTGTATTCATCCAGGACCTCTGATTGGGTCATGCCACTTCTTACTAGGAGTCTACCAGCCTGGTAGTTCCTTAGTATTTGGAAGTGCTTAAGGATTTGTTGCATTCTTGCAACAATCCCATCAGCAGCTGCTAGGAACTGCTCGGGGTCACAGGTGTCTAGCTCAAGGTGCTCCCAGTGGTATTAGTGCTGGTGGTCAAAGACTGACTCCCAAAGAGCATCATAGACACGTTCAGAAGGCAGGGGCATTGTGGTTTTTGTCTAAGTATTGTTTTGGGGGGATTGTGTGTCTTTGTGTTCGCTTGGCTGCAGATTGATCTTTTCTGGAGCCAATTGCCATTCTTATATTTGTTTACAAAGTAAACTATTTTAGTGCATGATATCATTGATATCATAGTCTATTTTTTAGACTATGATGTCGCTTGGGATCATAGACTATTTTAGTGTATGATGTCGGAGGAGTAGTGACATCAGTAGTTAATTTCAATAAGTTATAGTATATGATATCATTGATGTCATAGACTATTTTAGCTTATGATGTCAATAAAGTCATAGACTAATTTAGTTTGTGATGTCATTGACATCATCGACCTATTTTTAGGCCGAAACCATGGCAATGTCAGTAAGGTCACCCACTAAACTAGTGTAGAGACTAGTGTGACTATTATGGTATGGGTGATGTCATGGGCTGAAATTAGTGCCAAATCATTATGATCTCATTAACATTAGTGGTTTTTTGAGCGTGTAACCATAGTGGTGACACGAATCCGATGATGTCATCAGTTGGTGATGTCATCAAAGTGGTGTCTGAGTGTAATTTCATTACATCATCCCCCTCTTAAAAAATTTAATGTCCGCATTAAATGGTATTAAGGGGTCATGTGAATTTTTTCTTTGTCCAAATTTGGACATCCAATACAGGAGATTCTTGTGACCATGGTTCAACTTGTTTTTGACTTTAGATAAGGAGTTGGTCACCTCGTTAAGGCGTTGAACTGTCAGTCTGCAGGCTGGGGGTTCAAACCGGCCTGATGACTTCTGTGGTCACAGAGATAAGTGCTATCCAAAGCCGGGATAGTCGCCGCATGTTGCGCAGGCTTTGTACAGTCCCCTTGTGTGTCTTGATTGGCTATCTGACTTTCTTGATACTGTGGGGGGTTCCGGGGAAGTTCTTCAACAGAACAGTCCTTTTGCTATAAAAGAGTATTTCTCTTTTATATTGTTTCTTCTCAGTTGTTTGTCTTTTCCTTTTCCTTTTGACGTCAGAATTTCTTATTCTCATGGTCTTCCCAATTTGGATACTTGTCTAAGCATGTGGAATTTCTTGTGACTTTTACATGCTTGTGCCTTTTTTATCTTAGCAATCAGTACTTTGTAGTACAGTGGATAGTAGGTGAGCTTCGGGGCTATGAGCTGGAAGTTCAATTCTTCACACCCTCGGCATATTATATGTGTTCTTTAGCCCACACCGCCTGGACATGTTACATTCATTCATTCTTCTTGGACTAGAAGATATGAGTGGTATGTCAGCGAGATTGCAGTTTTCTTTCTTATTGTGCCAAATATTCTAGAATTTTTTCTTTGGCGTGGGTGAGGTTTCTTTCTGGTTCCCATGTAGAATCATATAGAGGGTAACCTTCCCATTTGACTAAGTATTCCAAGGAAGTACCACATCCTTTTTTTGTGACTCGGGAATCTAAAACTTGTTCCACAATAAATTCCTATTGCCCATCTACCATTATTGGTGGTGGCGGTGGTATTTCTCGATCAGGAATTTGGTTTGGAGTATATCGCTTGAGTAGTGCCACATGAAATACATTATGTATTTTCATATTAGGTAGTAATTCTAGTCTGTAGGAAACATCTGAGATGATTTCTACAACTGGGTATGGTCCAATATATTTGGGGCAAAGCTTTTGGCTTGGTCTTTCAGCTTGGTTTGCTGGTGTTATATTTGTAGATTCAAGGAGAACAAGGTCTCCAATATCATATAACACTTCTCTTCTATCCTGGTTAGCATATTTTGCTTGTTGTTCTTGGGCTTTTTGTAATTCTTTTTGTGCCATAAGAATTATATCTTGAATGGTTGTAGCCAAATCTTCTGCTGCTGGAACCATAGATTTTTCTATAGTTGCTAGAGTTCTTGGGTGTTGACCCATATTCATAAAGAATAGTGTCATCTGGGTAGAAGATTGTTTGGCATTATTGTATGCAAATTCTGCTAATGGGAGGTAATTATCCCAGTCATCTTGTTTGTAACCACAGAATATTCTCAGCATTTGTTTGAGAGTTCTGTTGGTTCTTTCTGTCTGTCCATCTGTCTGTGGATGATAGGCAGTGGAGAATGATAACTTGGTATTCATCATTCCAAATAGTGCTTTCCAAAAGGCACTTGTAAATTTTGGGTCTCTGTCTGAGACTATTACTGAAGGTAGTCCATGTAGTCTAAAGATTGTTTGAAGGAAGATTCTTGCTGTTTCAGGTGCAGTTACTGTAGTAGTTGTAGGTTCAAAGTGTGCTTGTTTGCTAAGCCTATCAATGAATACTACAATTGCATCCTTTCCTTGACTAGTCTTGGGAAGTCTGACTATAAAGTCTAAGGCAATTTGGTCTCAATTTCTTGTAGGTATAGGCAAGGGTTGTAAAAGTCCTGGAGGGGCTTGATTTCGTGCCTTGTTTCTTTGGCAAAGGTCACAGGAATAACAGAAGTCCTTAATATCATCTGTCATTCTGGGCCAGTAAAAGTTCTGTGTGATATTAGCAAGAGTTTTGGCATAACCATAATGTCCTGCAAAAGGAGTATCATGGTACTCTTGCATAATTTGAAGGCAGATTTTTGGTGTTCCAGAGATTATGATTCTTGTTTCATCATAATATAATAGTTCTTCCTTCAAAGTTATTCTTTTTGTTAATTCTTGTAATCTAGAGTCTTCTCTTGGATTTTGAAGAAACTCATAGATTTCTTGGTAGGTAGAATTGTAAGCTTCTTTGATCTGTTCCTTAAGATCAGTAGTTACTGTAGTAATAGCTGCTATTTGAGAAGCTTCTTCAATTCTTGAGAGAGCATCTGCCACAACATTGGTTTTGCCTGGGCGGTACTCAATAGTAAAGTTATAATCTGCTAAAGATTCTATCCATCTGGCTTGTCTCTTAGTCAAAGTAGGTTGGCGGTGAATATAGACAAGTGATTGATGATCTGTTATTACTGGGAAGTGTTTTCCTATGAGAAAGTGTCTCCATTCTTTGAGACTTCTAACTATGGCATATAGTTCTTTCTCATGAGTAGCATATCTTGTCTCTGCATCTTTCAGCTTTTGTGAGAAGAAGGCTACTGGGTGTTTTTCTTGAGTGAGGACTGCTCCTATTGCAATATCAGATGCATCAGTTGTTACTTCAAAAAATCCATTAGGATCAGGAATTGTAAGTACTAGAGCATCTATCAGTAGTCTTTTCAAGTGATTGAAGGCTTGAGTTTGTACAGCAGTCCATTGTTTTTTTACATCCATAGCTTTTTGAGTAAGTATAGTCAAGGGAGCTGCTATTCTAGAGAATCCTTCTATAAAGGTTCTAAAATAGTTTGCTAGTCCCAGAAATCCTTGTAACTTCTTTAGTGTCTCTGGTTGAGGCCAATCTTGTATGGCTTTGATCAGTCTGGGTGAAGTCTGTACAGTTCCTTTTCCAATAATATGTCCTAAGTATTCTACTTCTGTTTGTAGAAAGTGACATTTCTCCAATTTTAAATATAATTGGTTTTTTCTAAGGATGGTAAAGACTTCTCTCAAATGTTGAAGATGATCTTCCAGTATTGCACTATAGATGAGAATATCATCTATATATACCAACACACATTTGTCCAATAAGGGTCTGAATATATCATTCATGAAAGTCTGAAATGTTGCTGGAGTATTTGTCAATCCAAAGGGCATAACCTTGAATTGATAATGTCCATATCTTGTTCTAAAGGCAGTCTTTTCAATATCCTTTTCATTCATTCCTATCTGCCAGAATCCTTCTTTAAGATCTCCTAGAGACATTATTTTTGCATTATGGAGCTGTGTCAATAATTCTCTAATGTTAGGTAGAGGGTATCTGTTCTGGATGGTTATTTTGTTGAGTAGGTGGTAGTCTACACACATCCTCAGAGTTCCATCCTTCTTTTTTACAAAGAGAATTGGTGCTCCATAAGGTGATACACTTGGTTCAATATAACTTTTTTCAAGAAGTGTCTTTAGAGTATCTCTTAAGGCTTCAAGTTCTGGCTGAGACATAGGATAGATAGGTCTGTGAGGAGGTTCTGCTCCTGGGAATGTCTCAATTTTGTGATTGAAATTTCTTTGAGAAGGAGGTTTTGTTGGCTCTTGAAAAATATCTGCAAACTCTTCAATAAGAGGTTGAATGATCTTAGGGATTTGGACTGTTTCCTTTTCTTGTGGCAATGTCTGAATAAGACAGAGAAAAAGATCATCTGTCTTTTTCGCTTCCTTGCAAAATTGGATGGCAGAAATAGATTCCACTTTAATAGGTTTTGGGTTGATGGTAATCTTTCTGTCTTGTTTCCACAGAGATATTTCATTGTTATTCCAGTTGATATGGGGATTATTTTTTCTAAACCATGGGGTTCCCAATATAAGGTCATAGGTAGGTAGATGTACCACATCTAAGTCAACCTTTTCTTCATAATCTCCAATTTGTAACAGTAGTCCTTTAGCAATTTGTGAAAGTGTCTGAGTTTTTCCGTCAGCAAATTGTACTGTTTTATTATCTCTTGAGGTGGTGAGAATTTTAGCTCTCTTTACTAATCCTTGGTTAATGAAGTTTCTTGAAGCACCTATGTCAAAAAGAACTTTAACTTCATGTCCTTTGACTTGAGCTGGAATTTCAATGAGTTCTTCACTGGAAATTGCTGTTACAGCTTCTTCTTTTTGTGCTTCTTGTTTCTTTGATTCAGCTTGGATGTTAGCTAACTTAGTAACCTTTCTTTGGCCAAGTTCAGCTAAGCATGATAGGCAATCATTGAGTATTTCTGCACAATACATTTGTATGCCATGAGGACAGTGCCCACTTGGAGCATATCCATCTTCTAGTTGAGAATACCATTTCTCTTCTCTAGTTATCTTTGGTTCTTTGATTGAGGCAACTGTCTTTGGCTTTTCTTCAGAATTCTTAAATAGTCCTGAAGACCCAAATCCTTTTGTTCCTCTTTCTGTAGGTGGGAATGTCTTGACTTCTTGAATTGTAAGGTTATTTTTAATAACTTCTACAATTAGTTGTACCACCTTTTGTCCTGGTAGAACTATGTATAGTTCTTTACCAAGATTTCGTAGGATGACCTTGATTTCATCTTGGTATCCTTCATCTATGACTCCTCCTCCTATTGAGAGGTCATAGTCTTTTGCTAATCCACTTTTTTCAGCTACTCGGGCATAAGTTCCAGATAGTACTTGAACTGCTATACCAGTTCTGATTACTTGAGATTTTCCTGGAAGTATTGTTTGAGAAACAGTACTATAGAGGTCATATCCTGCATCTGTAGGATGAGCCTTTGTGGGTATAATAGCTTTATAATAAAGCTTCTTGAATTGTATAACTTCATCAGTCTCAGGAATAGAATTTATAACTGAGATTGTTGAAGGTCTTGAAGGAGTGTTCCTATTTTTCTCTGGGCAAGAGTTTGACATATGTCCTGACTTCTTGTAGTAGAAGCATTTTCCTTCTCTTCTGAGTTTATTTCTTTCTTCAAGAGAAAGTTTTTGGAAGGTAGATTTTTCTGAATTTGAAGTATTTTTGTTCCAATTTCTTTTTCTTGAGTCTTGGTTAGATTTATTTGAAGTCTTGTCAGAGTTTCTGGTATTATTCTGATCCTTGGATCTTGTAGTAGCTGCTGCTGTTAATACCATTCTAACTCTTGATACTGCTTGTCTGAGGCACCATTGGTCATGAGTACAATCAATAGGTATCCCCATTTCCTTAACTCGTCTTGCTAGCCATGAAGGAATACTTTGGAAGAAGTAATTTGCTCTGGTTCCATTGGAAGCATTGTTGGTAGGATCATAGGGTAGTCCTAATATATTTAGAGAGGCTTCTATTCTTGCTGCGGCTTCTAAGTTTTCTTTACTATGTTCTTCCCATTTCATAGATTCTAGTTGTGCTCTGATATCTGCTAGAAGTGAAGGACTTAGGAAGTATCTTCTCAATAGATATTTGAGTCCTCTTGTTTCAGGAATGTCAGGGTATTCTGGTCTATCATTTCCAACATCCTGTCCTGTTACTTCTTCTTGATCTTCTCAAGTGAGTGGTTTAGGATTGAGGTTTTGATACTAAAGTGCAGCTGAATCTCGGAAATGTGCTGCTACTTTTGCTACTTGAGCCTGGGCTTTTGCAAAGACTTGTTCTTCAGTATGAGTTACTCCATTTTCAAGGGTTCTATCTGGGTTTCTTAAGTTATTCCAGTTGTTGCTCTTATATCCATTGTCTACTGTACTTATGAATCCTGGTAAGTCAGTGGATATTCCTCCAAATATAGGAATTGAAAGTGTCTTGACAGGTTGATTCATAATGGCAATCTGTTCCACTATGCCAGCTAATGCTGCAATCTGTGCTCTTAGTTCATCAGCCATTATAGGGATCTCTATGTCTTCAGAGAGTTCTTTATAATCTTCTGATTCTTCAGAGTCTTCTTTATCAGATTCTCTTTCAAGGTCTTCTTCTATAGGTTCTGTTGCTTTTCCCTTTCCTTTAGAAGATGTGCCTG
>RQIL01005221.1:0-22644 GCA_003951145.1 Jimgerdemannia lactiflua
TTATTGCTTCTCAATAGTTATAGGCACTTTCTTTAAAATATATTTCTGAGGTTTACTCTTTTTTTAACTTATTGTATTATATGAAAAAGAATATTAATATTATTTTGAACTTTTTCTACTTAGTAAAGATTATCTATTTGATAATCTTATAAGCTAAGGATTCATTAGATAAGAATTTTAGTCTAAATCAATAGCTCTTTCTGACTGTAGTTGAGAAATCTGAGCCTTGGAGTTAACTTGCATAAAATTAAATATAACTTCTTATTTGACTAGTTAATCTTGAATGAATTTAGATAGATCCAGAATCCTTTTGGGTTTTGTAGTTTTCTTGAAATATTTAATAATAATATGGCCAGACTGATGGTAAAAAAAGCAGGCTCTAGTCTTCTTGAGATACTTCTTTTTCTCAGATATAAGTTTGCTCTTCTTATTCTTATTAATGGTGTCCAAGTCCATAAGAGCAGGTCCAACAGTTCTGACTTTGGTTTTCTCTTTTTGATAATTATTGTTAAATAGAGATTTCTTCTGCTCAAAGTAGTAATTATAGGAAAATAATATCAAATCTATAACAATTCTCATTATAGTGTCTAAGTCTTTGAATTCTTCAAGTTTGATATGAACCCAGATTTGTTCTTTCAGACCTCAGATATATATTGTAGCATGCTTTTTATATAACTTACAGGGGCTTCTTGCATGGCTCAATGTGCCACTTGGTGAAGCATGGTCTCGAATTATAAGAAAAATATATTGTTCACATCAATTACAGGTTAGTAGTCATGTGATGGATCATTCGATTTGTTCATTGAAAGTGCAGGTGCAAGTATTCAGGGTTTGATGATGAGTTATTGGCTCAATATTCAGTGGTCAAAGGGGTGTTCCTGGCAGGTTGATTGAATGGTGCACTGCTTGTATGTATAGTTGGATGGTTATTCTTTTATCCTGGCAGGTGGGTTGATTAACATGGTGGCAATCAGGATCCAAATATAGGTGGCGGTCAATCTTTTTATATTATGTGGTCTGGGCATTTGATCAATATGCATGGGAACTTGGGTCTCGAATAAACAGTCTGGGCAGGTCGATTAACATGTTGTCAATTATGGGGTAACAGTGATCTTGAGTTAAGTGGTCTGGGTCCAACATTCATGAAAACTTTAAGTGGCTCATGATGGTGGTTCAGGAAATATTCATAGGTTGACATTTGATTATCTTGAGAGCAGGCGATCATTCTGATGGTCTTCTGGCAGATCTCTAAGTGTGCAACTTGGATGTGCAGTAGTCTTATTTCCTGGCAGCTGACAATTTTCTTAACTTGGCAGCAGCTTCCTTAGTGGCGGCAGAAGTAACTTGACTTGAAAATTCATAGCAGTCTATGGTGGTGATTTTCTAACTTGACAGGTTTCTTAGTGACAGTCGATTTCCTTAAACTCGGCAGCAGTCTTGAACAAGAGTTATTCTTAGCTCTTGGAGTCTTTTCCCAAAGTTTCTCAAAAACTTAAGTTAGTTTATCTTATACTAGACTTCTTTGTTATTCAGATAAATGCCAATTGACTAAGGTTTATTCACTACAGTTTGGAGGGGTATTTATACAGAGTTGTGTATGGATTTTACTAAGTATATAGCTAAGTAATTGGTAATTCTCTACTCTTGAATTAGTATGGATTTGGAAGTCAAATGACTAACTAGTAGAATAAGGCTAATTCTTTGTTTGTGATGAATAAGGCTAGTTAAAGTATAGTCACTATTTGTACAACTAACTAACTAGATCAAATTTGGCTAATAGAACCATCACTGTTTAACCTGTAATTTAGTATGACTGGGATTATGTCATCTTCTTCTTCTTCCTCATTTTCTTCAAGGTGTTCAGCCAAATCATTTTCTGCAACTTCCACCAGTAAGCTGACTTCAGTTGGAAGTTCTAAGAGTATTGAGGAGGTGTCTGCATATCTTTCCAAGAGGTTGTTAAAGTCCTTTTCCTATAAAGCAAATGGGTCACTGCTGTTTCCTTAGTCTTAAGGAGTGATGTCAGCAGTGATGATGTCACTATTGATGATGTCATCATCAGTGAAAGGTGCAGAGTACTCTTGCTGCTCTTGTGGTCTCTAGTCTATGAGATTTTTCTCTATAAAATAGGGAATATCTGTGGAGTTCTGTGGAGCATGGATCCTCAGAGGGGGGCCTTGGAACAGAGCAATCAAACCTCAGATAAACTGGTCTGGATTGTCTTCTAGAAGGGGGTTCCAGAGGTCTTGCACTTCTTCACTCTTAACCAGAATGATAGATTGAGCCTCTTCTACTACCATTTCTTCTAAATGGTCCACCTGGCAGCTTGACAGCTCTTGAATGTCTGAGGTCTTGATATACTGTAGATTTGGGATAGCCCAGAGAGCATGTCTGAAGATTTGATGGACTCTCCTGGCCAATTGCTGCTCATGCCTGACTATGCATGTGGCATCTGTAATTTCTTAATGGCTGGCCTCTAGGAATTCTTGGCAGAGGTGGTGTCCCATCTCATACTCCTGCTATATGAGTAGGCATTGAGTGGCCATTGAGATTCTTGCTTCCATTTCACAGTGGTTCAGAGTATAGTAATAGGGGTTCCTTGTATAGAGGTTCAGACTGGGAATTCTTCTAGTATGCAGTCTCATGGCTCTTCTGATATCATTGAATATCTATTCTTGAACTAATGACCCAGGGTGGCTCCTTGATCTTAATGTTTGGCAGGTAATGGCAGGCATTTGTTTGTTGTAAGTCTTCTTGGTTGTAGATACTGTTGTACCTCTTCTTGATACTCCTTTTTATATTCTTGAAGGTCTTCTCCTTTAGTCTGGGGGTAGGGTCAACTGATTATTATTATTATTATTATTATTATTCACATTTATTACCAATACACTTATCTAAATACTATATTTGTCCTCATACCACATCAGTAGCCCCAGCTCACTCCATGCTACCCCACAACCACACTCACTCTCCCCCCCTACCTCTACCTGCTCAAACACTATCTCATTGCCAATCACCTGCACTTGTCCCTCACTCTTACTATAAATGATCTCCACTAGCTTCCTACGGCACCCCTCCCCAGATCCCCAGCCCTTCTGCCAACCTGTCAGTATATCTTTTATCAATCACTACTATCTCACCATCTTTTCTCTCAGGGTCAACTTCCTTCCATTCTCGAAAACTGCCAACCAGTGTCCTGCCATCCCTACCCACACTGTGATGACCCACCCCAGTGTGAGCCACTCATTGCCTACTATGCCTAGCACTCTTGCCTGAAGTATATCCCACCTCCTCTGCTCACACTCCCTATTTACACTACCTATATACTGCCCCACCTCTCTCCAAAAGTCCTCTAACACCACACATTCTCCTAGCCAATGCTCAGGGGTCTGCACCACTCCACCAGCCTGCCCAATCCCCAAGCACTCCTTACACTCAAAGTCTCCTCCAGCCACCAAATACCCAGCTCTATAGTTCAGCATCACATTTCACCTCATCACTCTCCACTATACCACCCAGAGCTTTGGGGGGATCCACTTCTTCACCTCTGCCCCCCAAGCCCATAGACCCACCCAATCCCACTCCTTTCCAATCCCTATGCCCTGCCACCCAACTGGCCAGAGATCCAGGCCAAAGCTCTGTTGGCTATCCACCCTATCACCAAGGTAGAAATTGATTACTGGTAACTCTCCTAGTAACAGCTTATGCCACTGCCACATCCCCGGCCCCCAGTGAATCTCTGCCTCATTCCTCTTCCATCAAAGCTCAATATAGTGACCTCCTTCAATCACTCCCTATCAGAAACCTCGAAATCTAAGCCTTCTACTATTGCCACATCTGACCACCTCCAATAGGTCTCCAGATGACCCTCTGGGAGCATATCTTGCTTCCCACACCTTCTGCATTAGGGGTGCCCACCCTCTCCCTCTCAGTACTGCTGCTCTTTGGAGCCACCATACTTGCAGACAATGGAACTTCTTAGGAAAGTCCACTAGTCCCAGACCACCATGCTCCACCAGTAGTGCCAGGATCTCCCAGCTAATTTAACTCTGCCTCTCAGCCCAGATCCAATCCTTCACTAGCTTAAGCAATCTCTTCACCACCCAAGCTAGGAAATCCAAATAGTACGCCAGGTACCATAGCTTTGGTATCCAGTAAACATTCAGAATCATAACTTGTTCTGCCAGAGAGATATGATGCCCCCCCCCAGCTTTTCAGTGCCTCCCCCCAAGCTTGCACTTTTCCCTCCCACCAAGCCTTCGGCAGCACTGACCCATATATGGAGAGGAAGATGCCCAAGTATCTGACAGCCTCTCCTGCTAGTATCACCATTCCTATAATATCACTACCAATGATTCTATTCCCAAGCACCATTGTCTCACACTTGTGCCAGTTCAGCTTCTGGCCTGAGTATCATTCATACCAGCCAACTGTCTCCTTGAGCTCCCCTACATCTTAGACTGAGCCCAGCCCAACCACCATGTCATCTGCAAAGGCACCCACCTTCCAGGTTACCCCTAATACTGTCAACCCACCAATCTGCCTCCTAATCTGATCCAGAAGTGGTTCCAGTAACAGAGCATACAGAATAGGGAACAATGGGTCCCCTTGTGGCACTCCCCTCTCCAGTGAGAATAGAACTCCCTGATGGCCATTCACTATTATGGCTGTCTTGCTTCCCTTCAGCATCTGCACAATGGCCTGCCCTAATCTTCTTAGGACTCCAATTCTAGCCAATACCTTCTCCAACCACACCCATCACACTCTATTATATGTCTTCTCTTGATCCAAGAAGACCAGTCTTCCATCCACTCCCACCACTCTCACCCCTTCAATGATGCCATACACCCATACTGTGCCATCTCTAATCAGTCTTCTGCTAACAAAGCCATGCTGTTCCTCCCCCAGAACTTGCTGTGCCACTGCCTATAAATGTGCCACCAGTATCTTTATTATTAACTTCCTATCCATATCCAGAAGTATGATAGGCTGCCAGTTCTTCCAGTTCTCTCTCAGCCCCTTATCCTTATAAAGGAGCACCACTAGTCCTAACTCCTGTCCCCCTAGCCAATTTCCTGAGTCAATTACCACTCCACACATCTCCTTCATCTCCCCAAGCACTTCTTCAATGTTCACTATTTTCTTCCAGAAGTCCCACAGCAGCCCATCCTCCTCCAGCACTGTCTCATTCTTTGTAGCTAACAGTATCCTCGAAATTTCATTCTCCTGAATGGGGTGAGTCAGCTCCCCCAGCCCCTCAGTCTCTGGTGGAGACCACTCCTCCAAAAAACCTTCTATAGTCCTGCCATCCTCTCCTCCCTCCTCCTCACTCCACAGGTTTCCCCATTGCCCCTTGAGTGATCCTAGGATACTCTGCACCCCTGTCACTATTTCACCATCTTCTCCTATAATTCCTTCTCACCTCTACCACACCTTGCATGCTCTTAAAAGCCTGGTAAGATACTTTGTAGGCCTTTCTCCTTCCTCCAGCCCCTGCTACCTCAATCATGCTACCATCTCCTGAACCTGTAACTCCTCTTTCTCCCTTATGGAATCCTTCAGCTCTTCAATTTCCATCTTCATTCTCTCCATCCTCCACTCTTCCTCCTCCTCAGCCCCCTTCAGGTCCCCAGCAGTAGACCCTCCAGTCAGCATGAGGTTTCCACCATTTGCTTTCTTCTAATCCTCCCCTTTGCTCTCCCCACCTCCCCCCAATACACCTGTGCAGCAGTCTTCAGCTTCAGCCACTGATCTCCTATAATCAATCCTTTCTTTCTCCAATTTACAATACTATCCACCACCTCTACCCTCCATTGTTCCCACACCACCTTGTCATTCAACAAGGCACAGTTAAGTTGCCAATGTCCAGGCCCATCCCCACTCCCCCCAAATGTTCCCTGCTCCACTATCCCCTAGTGATCAGACCAGGGACACTACATCACCTCCAGTGCCCTTCAGATGTCCATCCCCCAACAGTCTGCCATGAGAATCCAGTCAATCTGCATTCCCAGTCCATATACCCAGTAAGTATAGACTGCCCTATTCCCCCACTTATGATGCTCTGTGTCTCCCAATATACTCAGTCTCTCCATCTCCTCCCATCTATCCAGTCTCCCACTTCTACCTATCTCAGCTAGTCCCCCATCAGATCAGTCCACAGTGGTATCCCTGACTATATTAAAGTCCCCTCCAAGTATGTCAACTCCAGCTTCCACCAAAGTTCTACTTTCTATCAATCCTTCTATCCAAGTTACTCTCTCCTCTCTTTCTACTGGACAATAGCAAGAGCCCACCACTACTGGCCCCCACCCTGGCCTCACCCATACCCCTCATAACAATCAATCTCTCCAGCCCCCAGTGTCTCTCAGTTCCCCTTTGCCTTTCCTTATCAAAATTCCAACTTTTCCTCACCATTTGGCTACCTCTCTCCATTCTCTTGACCAGTTTAACTTGTCCACCTCATCTTTATATCTCACATCTTGAAGTAGAAAAACATCTGCCTCCAAATCTTTAAGCCAAGCAAAAATGTTTTGACATCTCTCTGATCCCCTTAGCTTATTGATATTGAGTGAAAAAATATTGGTTGTACTGTTCATATTGAGAAATGTATAAGTTGCATGTCTACTCTAGATTTCTATATCCTGATCTATCCTGGACAAATCCAGCTCTCTCTCAGCTTCCAGCTCCACCTCCTCCCTCTCCTTAGCCTCCAGTGCCACCAGAATTTCTTGCACATCCTCAGTGTCCTTCTCTTCCATCATTAAGCGATAGTCCTTACATGCTGTTATCCACATCTCCCCTCTATTCCAGGCATTCCACCCCCCAACTACCATCCTGCATACTGCTCCTTTCAACTCCCCTTCTCTAGCAGCATCCACCTCATACCCTTCATCTTCTAGTAGTGTTGCCAAGTACATCATTGCCAGCTTCCCTACCATGCCAACCCCACACAGAATATTACTCCAATCCTTCTCACTCAGCAGTTGAAAGTCAACATCCCCCAGCTCCTCATCCACCAATTCTGTCATCAACCTTTGCAGCCAGGGCCCCTCTCCCACATGCTCACCCCCTGGAGTCATTGTCCTTTTCCCCACCATCTGTTCTCCATCCAAGCTTGTGCTGGCTACTTCATCCCACTCCTCATCTGATGCATCCACCAGGCTCTCTCCGGACACTCCAACTATCTGGCCCCCCAAGGTCAATTCTGGGACACCAAATCGGACATTCTTTGCACCCTTCATCACAACATTCTCCATTGCCACCCCTCCACCTCCAGTAGCACCTCAGGCCTCTCATTCTTCTTATTCCTATCAGCCTCTCTCTCTGGCCTCCTGTCATCAAAGACATTCTTCTCTACAGTGCCTGCCTTACCCTGCTGAGGGGCATGCTCAGAGGACATGGATCCTCCAGACCCCTTCTGCCCTCTACTCCCCTCTGCAGTCATCTCTGACCCTTCTCTTTTAGCACCCACCCCAAGTCTTGCCAGGAGCTCCTGCTGCTGCTTCTTCCCCTGAGCCCTTTCCCATAACATCTTGTCTACTTGCATATTTTTCCCATTGATATCCACCATCATCATTGCCATTTTGAAGGCTCGCCATGCCTTCTTCCTCTGCTCCACCACTCCCTCCAGCTCCCAAAGTGCCATTAATAAGTCCTCCTCCTCCTCCTCTGAGCCCCTGACTCTAGAAACCTTGCACTCAAAGAGCTCCCACTTCAATACTCTGGGCCAATCATCTCCCTTCCCTGTTGCCTCCTTCCCAGCTACTCTCAGCCATATCTCCACATCTCCAGTATAGAATGATGTCTCTTCCCACATCTGAAATCCAATATCTACCACCTTACCATACTTTTGCATTGCCTTTCTAACCCTTTTCTTCATCTTCTCCATTGATACTGTCAGGACCCCCTTGACCACCAGATGTACCACTCTTGGGTCCCAGCACAGACACCTCACCATCAGGACAGTGACCTCTCCAACTCATACCCCTTTAGCCACTGCTGCTAATATATATTCTTTCTTGGCAAATCCAACTTCCACTCCTTCCAGCCCTTTCAGAAACTTTACCAAGGCCACCTTACTCAGTTGCCTGCCCAGAAGCACCAGTACTGCCCTAGCTATCACTGCTAGCCCTCGGAAGCTAAGCATGACTGCAAATTCCAAGATGGACTTCTTGAGTAACAGTGCCACTACCAGCCCTGTCACACCATCAGCCAGGTCTCCCTTGTGTATCACTAGTAATCCCCAACTATCCCCTTGGGTTGATCAGCAGTCACATCTTCTTTTTTTTCCAGATCTCCAGTTCTACCACTATCAGCAGTCACACCATCTCTGCTAGCCCCACCTCCACTAGTTTTCTGCCCTCCACTGCCTGGCCTAGCACTCCCTCTGCCACCAAGCTTCCCCTTCGCCCCTCCAACTTACTGCCATCCTTCCTTGTCTCCCCCTCCAGCCCCACTCTTCACAGCTGCTGTAAAGCTCACTGGTCCCACTCTCCACACTGCTCCTAACAGTCACCTTCCCAAAAGACCCCATCTCCAGTCCATACCCTTTCTTCCCATACTGTCATTGAAACACTCCACCAGGTCTTGACCCAGTATACCAACCAGGAGGTTGAATTGTTGCTATTTTGTTAGTCACTTTTTCCAATAAACTGTTCAAAAGTATGTTTGAAAGTGTGTGTAACATAAATGGTAGTGGAAGAAGGTGTAGGGTCACCTGATTGTCAGTAGTATACCACTGGGGTCATTATGAGTCATTATGAGTTTCTGATGAAGATCATCTTAGGATCAAGATGAATTATGGATGAGTCACAACTTGTGATTGGTGGCTTGCAAAGTAGCAGCAATCTTCAGGTTCTGATGTCACCAGGTTCAAAGACATCGTCACATCTGCTTCTTGCAAAATTAGAACTATCCTTAATGGTGAGTTACATAGAGATTGCAGTATCTTGATTTCTCCAAAGAACAGGTTGTCAGCACATTGACAGGGACTGGCCATCCTCATATAGGGCAGAGGGCCTATTACTGGACTAACCATCCAGGAGAGGTTCAAACCCAGCTAGTAGCTGCATTTTGGTGTGCTTCAATTCACTAGATATTCTGCTAGTTCCGGGGTCCCAAAGTAAACTTCTGATGCTTAAGGCACTAGTTATTGCCATATATTGTTGACAATTCAAGGAAGTCAATACAGAGATTGGTCAATGTATTTTGTCTCCCTCAGATAATAGAGTCTGATGCAGTTGTAGTGTGTCTTGATCTTGAGAATAACTCCATCCCGAGTCTTGAGTAGATAGGTATAGTTCATGAACACTTGGTATATGAGATATGGTCCTTCCTATTTTGGCTCGAGTTTAGTACTCCAGTTTCCTTTTATGATAATTCAGTAAACCAAGACTTATTGTCCAATGAGCAGGGGCTCTAAGTCAGCTTTGCAGTCATAATACTTCTTTTGCTGTTCTTGTACTTGTGTGATAAATCCTTGTGCTTGCTGGCATACTTTGTGCAACTGGGCGATCTCCTTAGTGACTTGTTTCATCAAATTTGGTTGGACTGGTTCAGTAGGGTCTTGTGCTTCTTGACTGTATACTAGGTAGAAGGGGGTCTGTTGGGTGGCAGTGGCCTTTGAGGTGTAGATACTAAACAGAATTGCTGGAAGGTAGATATCTCAGTTCAGTTGATCTTGAGTTCTACTGAGATCTCACTTGATGGTTTGGTTCATTCACTCGGTGAGTCCATTCACCTATGGGTAGTAAGCTGTTATTTGCTGCAGCTTGATCTTGAAGTTACTTATAAAGGTCTTCATTGCTTTGTTGACAAATTCTCAGCCTTGGTCTGTGATGATTTCTTGAGGGACACCATAGTGACTGAAAATTTCATCATACAGGATTCCAATAATTATCTGAGCATCAGCAGTCTCAATAGCAAAGACTTCAGGCCATTTCATCAGGTGGTCTTCAATGGTGAGAATGTAGCATCTCCTTTGGTAAGTTACTGGTAGGGGTCCAATAATATCAATTCCAAGTCTTTGGAAGACTCTGGCTGGGGCTGGGATTGGCATTAATGGTGCTTTGTCAGTTAGCTTTTATTGGTATCTCTGGCAAGTATCATATTGTTGAATATGTGTGGAAATTTGTTTTCTCATCTTGGACCACTAGTATCTTTTCTTGATTCTGGTAATGGTAGCTCCAATTCCTCAGTATATATTCTGATCATAGTTGACTATAAGTATTCTTGGTATCTCATCTTCTCTTGGGACTTAGGTATATCAATCTCCTTCTACTCTCCAAAGTTCACCATCACCTTCTTGAAATTTCTTAAAGTTTCTCTGGATAAACAGCTTGTGAGCTGGCTGGATTCCTTTCTTGAAGCTCCTATGATGCAGGCTCCAGATGAGGGTGAGGCACAATTCTTGGTTCATTTAGATGGGTGGGAAGCAGCCTTCTCTCATGGGGGCTCCTTCTCTTCTTGAGTTCGTGAGATTCTTGACAAAGTGTCCACATTGGAGTTCTTGATACCTTTCTTGTAGACAATGGTGAACTGGTATTCTTACAGAGACATGATCCATCTGGCAAAGATTCCTGAGTATTCTGGCTTCTTGAACAACCATTGTAGGGCTTGATGGTCTGTGATAAGGGCAAATCTCTTTCCTAAAAGATAGTGTCTGAAGTGGTCTACTGCCCATACTACTGCAAGGCATTCTAGTTTGGTAGCACTATAGTTTGCCTGAGTCTCATTCATGGCCTTACTAGCATATTCAATAATATGTTTCTTCTTTTGGTCATCTTGCTGGGATAAAATTGATCCAAGTTTAAGGGCAGAGGCATCAGTTACCAGAATGAAAGGCTTGTCAAAATTTGGCCACACCAGAACAGGAGCTTTAGTGAAAGTCTTCTTGAGTAGATCAAATGACTTCTGCTGATCTTTCTTCCAGTAGAATGGTTGGTCCTTCTTGGAGATGTCTTAGAGTAGTGCTGCCTTGTCTGAGAATCTTGGAATAAATCTCTAGTAATAAGATGCTAATATGAGAAAGGACAGAGTCTCTATTGCTGAGGTAGGAACTGAGTAGTTCTTGACTTTCTCAATCTTACATAGGTTGGCATATATTCCTTAAGCTAAGATAATATATCTCAGGTATTCAACTTAGTGTTTCCCAAAGAAGCATTTCTTGGCATTGAGTCTGAGTTCTGAGCTTCAGATGGTATCAAACACTTCACAGAGGTCTTATAAGTATTGCTCAAATGTCTCAGAGTAGATTATTATATCATCTATATAGACTAGTACATTTCTCCCAATGAGGTCCCAGTAGACATAGTTCATCATTCTTTGGAATGAGGCTGGTGCATTGCAAAGTCCAAATGGCATTCAGAGATATTCATACTGTCCTTGTCTGGTGATAAAGACTATTTTGCAGATGTCTTTCTTGGCAATGGGTATTACTTGGAATCCTTGAAACTGATCTATGGTGGTCATATACTTGGCTTTTCTGAGGGCATTGAGGAGGTCATCTATTCTTGGCAGTGGGTAGATATCTTCTGTGGTGACTTTATTGAGCTTTCTGAAATCCATGACTAATCTCCATCCTCCTTTCTTTGGCACAATGATTGCTAGTGAAGCCCAGGGACTTGATGAGGGTCTAATAACTCCATTTTATTGTATTTCTTCTATGTGTTATTGTTCAAACTCAATCAGATGGTGTAGTGTTCAGTAGGGGCACTGTCAGATAGGTTTCACATTTCCAGTATGTATAGAGTATTCTCTGTATTGATATGGTGAGAAGTTATTGTATGTGGTGGTAAATATATCTTTGTATTCTTCTATCAACTCCTATATCTGTTATTGCTGATCCTTGGTTAGAGTTGTCTTGATGTCAACAGCTTTGATTACTGAGTCTTCCTCTCTGATACTGTCAGTCTCACTGGAGAGGGCTTGCCATTTCCCAAAAATTCAAAGACTTCTTTCTCATAGGTGTCTATCAGTGGTTCGAAATATCCCAGTATTGTTCCTTTGGGGATGGTGGTCACCTCGGAGCCCATGTTTCTGATAGGGATGTGAATTGGTGACATCTGGTCATGAATTCATTCTTCTGCTAGGAGTAGGTGATATCTTTCTTGAAGCTCTATTGATGGCGCAAATATCAAGTTGTCAGCTTCTTTTGGGAGATGTACATCAAGGCCTCTTTGCTGGTAAGGTTGCAGGGTGATGTCTTCTCTTGCTCAAATGGGACAGTAGATATAGGGTCTCATTTGTCTGAATTGGGCTACTCTTGCTACATGAACCTCAATGGGTGGTTCCTGTTGGTTTCTGTTGATACTTCCAAAGCCTCCTTGTCCTCTTTTGGTGCCATTCAGTTGCTTCACCTCTTGAATGGTGAGTTGTGAGATCTTGATGAAAAGTATCTGACAGATAGCTTTCAAGGGGCTGAAGTTTCGATGGGTCCTTCCATTGTTGCAGATGATGACTTTGAGGGGGCCTGGTAGTCCTGATCAATGACTCCTCCTTCCACAGTAATTCCTTTGGCTGCTAGAGATGATCTTAATGCTAGTTGACTATAGAGTCCTGGTGGTTTAGCAAGTGCAATCTGAAGGTCAAAGGTCCTGGTACTTCTGGGTCGGATTACTGCTTGATAGGGAAGACAGAGGTCATATCCAACTGATCTTTCTGTTTGTGCAAGAGGGGGCTGGGCCCAAGATAAGAGTAGCTTGACTTGGATGACTGGCTGGGCTTTGAGGAATGGTACTCCAGCAGCTATAATTATGGGTAAGAACTTCATTCACTCTGGCTTGAAGAATGGCCAGTGTGCTCCTGTCTTTAGGTTTCTTGTGTAATTGAATCCAGTCCTTCCAAGGGGGTCTAGGGCTTCTATGAGGGTGAAAGCAAGATTGACTCCTTGACTTCCTTCATGTAGGTAGCAATACCAATGGATGATGGCCAGAATTTCCAATGGTAGGTCCCAGATGGCAGTCTTGTTCTTTGCTTTGCAGTTTCCTTCATGGTTGATCTCTTTGCATTTTCAGCAGACCCAGCAGATTCAGGGTTCTTGCAGGGTGGGGTCCTTTCTCTTAACTCGGCTCTTGTGGACATCTTCACTAAGATAAACACTTCAATATTCACACCAGTAGTAAGTGAAAGTCTTTCCATAATTACAGTATCCTTTCTTGACAAAGTCTTCATTTCACTTCTTAACCTCCTTGCTGGTGGAGTATCTCTTCCGGTACTTATCATAGGTGGGCAGGGTAATCTGGAGGGCTTGGGTGATGATGTAGGAACTGTTGCTATCTTTTTCAATCATGAGAGTTTCCACAGGTTGCTGGGAAAGCACCTTCTGTTGTTCTTGGTAAGTCTTCTTGAAGGTCTTTGGAGTTGCTTGGCCAGGAACTAGTACTCATCTCAATTCATCTCTATTCTCAATTGCTGGCATTGAGACCTTCTTAATGTCTAGGATTCAGCAGTTGCTGCAATAATCTCTTGGTGAGTAAAAGCAGTTGAAATGCTCACATATGCCTAGGTGGAAAGCTCACATAATCTGATTTTCTACCAATGAAGGTAGCAGTTGTGTAGATGGTCCTGCAAATTCACATGCTGCTCTTTCATTATTGTCTCCATTAATTCTTACTTATAGATCTTTGATGTCAATGACTCCAACAAAGGGTTCTTCTGTCTTACTATCTTGATCTCTAGGGGCATCAAAGTCACTTCCTAATTCTTGTAGGAAATTGGCTTCACTCTCATCCTCATCCTCGGTAGTGGTGGGTGTTTTGCCATATCCTTGCCATTCTGTCTCAGAGGCTTGACTTGCTTTCCTTGATGATCCTCTTGACTCGATGGGTACTTTGTACTTCTGTCCATGAATGGTGAAGACTAGGAGTTGCCTTCTGATATCCACATTGGCTCCAACTTGGTGCATCCAATCTATTCCTAAGATCAGATCATAAGAGATTGCAAGGGTCACAACAGCTTGGGGAATATTGAGGCAGACTTTCCCTACTTGAATGGGGATGTCTTGCACAAGTCCAAGGGGGGTAGATGCTGATCCATCTGCCATAATGGCTCTTGCCTTGGTTCCTTCATCAATTCCCCAACCAATTCTTTTTAGCATTCTCTGGGTGATGATACAGACTGCTGCTCCTGTGTCAATAAGAATTCAGGCATTTTCTCCATGTACTTTTCTACTTGCAAGCCTTGTGGATTGATGTTCTTGATGCCAATTCACAGCTGATCTCCTTTTTTAAGAAGCTTTCCGAGATTCTCATGGTCAGCAGTTCTGGTCTTTTTGGCAAACATCATTTTTAAGGGCTTTTGTTTGGTTGAGGCAGCAGGGGTGTTTTGGATTTCCCACAGGATTTCAGGTAAGCAGAGATTCCAATTGGTAGGATTGACCTTGGCAAGTCCTTTCTTGATGGTTCAGTTCATTCTTTCAGTCATTCCATTGGTTTGTAGGTGATAGAAAGTAGTTCTCTTCAGGTGGATCCTATGAATTCATGCATAACTTGAGATTATGTTATTCACAAATTCAGTTCCTCAGTCAGAGATAAGTTCTTCAGAGAGTCCATATTGGTAGGTGAGGTCATAAAGGTGTCCAACAATGGTTAGGGCATCTGCAATCTCCATGGAGTATGCTTCAGGCCATTTGGTCAGATGTTCAACAAATACTAGGATGTATTTGTTTCATTTTGGTGTTACTGGCAGTGGTCCAATTATGTCTACTCTCCATCTTTGAAAGATGTGAGTGGGTGGGGGAATTGGTTGTAGAGGAGCTTGATGGTTCTTTCTACCTTGATACTTCTGGCAGGTATCACATTTCTGGATGATATCTCAGACTTATGTTCTGAGGTGGGACCAATGTTGATAATCTTTTCGAATCTTGTCTTCTGTATTTATCTGTTCTTGGTGAGCTTTCTGGTGTTCTTGTTGAATGAGATCTTCTTGCTCCTTGATGGTCATGAGAACTTCTTTGAGGGTGCAGTTCCGAGATACACCCTTTCTTTGGTTTATTGGGTCATGTGGGAAAGAACATCAACATTGTTGTGAGTTCTTCCTGCTTTATGAATGATGTTGATTTCATAATCTTGAAGGATAAGGATTCATTGGGCAAGGATTCCAGTGGGGTCTTTTCAGTATAGTAACCATTTGAGAGCTGCATGGTCTGTGATCAGAGTGAACTTTCTTCCAATGAGGTAATGTTTGAACAGGGTGACTGCCCATATGACTGTAAGGCATTCTAATTTGGTACTCCCATAGTTGGTCTGCTGCTTATTGGTGGCTCTGCTTGCATAAGCTATCACATGGTGCTGTTTGTCAGGTCCTTCTTGTGCAAGGATTGCTTCGAGGCCATTCTTGGATGCATCAGTGTACAGAATAAAAGGTTTCTGTAGATCTGGTCAGACTAGAATTGGTGCTGAGGTCAGGCAGTATTGTAATTTTCAGAAGGCTTCTTCTTGTGGCTCTTTCTATTAGAACAGTACTTCTTTCTTCAGTAAGATTCAGATTGGGGTGGAGATTTTGGCAAATCCCTTAATAAATCTTCTATAGTAAGATGCAAGTATCAGGAAGGACAGGGCTTCCTTTGGGGTCTTGGGAACAGGGAAGTTGTTGACTTTTTCAATCTTCTTGGGGTCTGCATATGTTCTATCTTTAAAAACTATGAATCCAAGGAATTCGAGTTTCTGTTTGCCAAAGTAGCACTTCTTTGAGTTAAGTCTCAGGTAGTTTTGTCAGATGAGTTTGAAAAACTTTTCAAGGTCTCACAGGTGGTCTTTGAAATTTGCTGAGTAGATGTTGGAGTCATCTATATAAACAATCAGGCAGCAGTGGATGAGAGGGGCATATACTGAGTTCATCATTCGCTGGAAGGTTGGGGGTGCATTACAGAGTCCAAAAGGTATTTGGAGGTACTCAAACAATTTTCCTAGGGCAAGAAAAGCTGTCTTTTGAATGTCTTTAGGGTCCATTGGTATCTCATAGAATTCTGCAAATAGATCCATGCTGCTGAAGTATCTTGCATTTTGTAGCAGTCCAGAAGGTCATCAATTTGGAGTAAAGGGTATACATCTTTCTCAGTTACTGTATTGAGTTTCCTGAAGTCTACAACAAGTCTCCATCCTCCTTTCTTTGGTACAATAAGTATAGGGCTGGCCCAAGGGCTGGTAGAGGGTTAGATGACTCTATTGTCTAAGAGTTCCTATATGTGTTCTTTTTTGAATGTCTTCAAGTGGTGGGGTATCCTGTATGGTTTCTGTCAGATGGGTGTTGCATTTCCTGTATTTATACTGTAGTGGTATGATGGGTTATATGGCAGGTTTCCATAGTCTGTAGTGAAGATGTCCTGATATTTATGAAGGAGTTTGGTCAATTGTTATTGTTGCTGAGAGGTCAATTCTTCTCCAATGTTTGTAGAAGGCTTCACTTTCTCCTGGGTCACAGAGGGGTCTTTCCTTTCTTCTGTGACCTTTTGCTATTTCTCTGTAAGTTTAATTCATAAACTTCTCTGTATTCAGTTGAGATAAGGCACAAGGTGTCCAATGATGGTTCCTTTTGGCAGGATGATGTTGTCCCAGCTTGTGTTGATTGCTTGGGAGTATACTGGATTCATCTTGTCAGGAAAGGTATATCCTTCTATGTACAGATTTCGGATTTCTTCATTGGGTTCGAAGAAAAGGTTCCTGGGGTCTGGTGGTGCAAAGATTTCGATAGTGGTTTGTTCTCCTGGCTCAAGGATGAGATTCTTGTGGAGCTTCACTGGCTGGCAGAAAACTTGCTGAGGAGCATTTGCTTTGAATCGGCTGACCTGAAGGAGATGTACTTCCTTCTTGTCTGAGCTTCCAAATCCTTTGGTTTGTCTGGTTCCTTGAGTGAGCTTGGGTACTTCTTGCAACTGAGGAGTCTTGTACTCAAGGAAGACTGCCTGTGTAATTTTGTCTCCTTTGTTGATTCGAATCCATTCACCACTTCCATTTCTTAAGATGACCTTAATTTTGCCTGTATATTCTGGATCAATGGTTTCTCCTTCAGTGGAAAGTCCTTCAAGAGCTAGTCCAGACCTTGAGGTCAACTGGATATAAGTTCCTTTGGGTGGTTGCATAGCAATACCAGTTCTGATGAGCTTGGTACTTTTGGGGCCCATAGTGGTGCCATAAAGACTGCTGGGATCATAGCCAATATCTTCCTGGTGTGCCTTTTTTGGTGGAATTGCATTAGGATGAAGTAGAGTAAACTGTGCAATGTTCTTCCCAAGTATAGGCTGTCCATGGGCTGAGGCTTCTGTGGCATTAGATTTCTAACCTCTGATGTCTAGGTGTGGCCATCTTGCTCCAGTAGAGGGGTCTCAAAGATAATTGATTCCTCTTTTTCCAGTAGGGTCTAGGGCTTCCATGAAATTGATAGCATTATCTATCCATCCTTGGCAAGTTGCATGACAAATAAGAGCCAGGATATCTTCTCCTAGATCATATATCTTGAGGACCTTTCTTATAGGCTTCATCTTTTTCTCTTTTCAAATCTGGGCTCAGTCATCTCCTCTTTTGAGTGTGTGTACAATTACATCCTTGCTGAGATGGATCTTTTCGTGTTGACAAGGCCAGCATCTTGGGTGCTTTCCATGATGGCAATATCCCATAGCTTGGAAGTACTTCTTTCTTTCTTCGATTTCTTCTAGCTTCAGAAATCTGCATCCATTTGCATCATACTTTGGAGGGAGGGTAGAGAGGGGTTTTACTTCTGTCTGGGTGTAGAATTCTACTCCATGTCTTCTCCTTGCAAGTGTGGTGACCAATTCTTGGAATGAGGTTCCTTCTGCAATGATTTTTGGGGATTCTGGTCCAAGGGGCTGTCTGGCTTACTGGTCCAATATGTGGCACTGATAGCAGTAGTCTCTTGGTGAGTGGAAAATGACTTGATGAGGGCATCTGCCTATTCGAAAGACTCTCTCTTGATGGGTTTCAGGCCTTGGAATAACTATTTGTAAGCTGGGTCTAGCTTCTTCTTCACTCCAGGAGATACTGTCTTCTTCTCCTTCTTGTGGTGCCCAGTTCAGATCATCCCATGAAACAATTGCAGGGAGCTCTTCATTTTCGGAAATGCCATCATCTTCTTCCTCTGGTGGTTGGTCCCAAATTACTTGTACTTCTGCTGCTTCGATTTCAGGATTGGGCATGACTTGTGTATGGCTTTTCGGCTGTGTGTTGTGAAGACATCTCTTCTTCCTTCTTCTGCAGTCAGGGCATGTAGTTCCAGGGCTTTTTCGAATTCCCACATGTCTGGATGAGTGTTCTTCGCATTTCTGTCTTTGGAGATATTTGGTACATTCTCTGGCTTCTCCAGCAATGGCTCCAATTGTGATGGGAATAGTATCTTATGCCTACACATTATCTTCTGGTCTGTCTTCTACCATGTTGATTTGGGGCCTCAGTCTGGGGTCATTGTCATTTTCAGAATCCTCCTCTTCTTCCTCTTCTGTAGTGGATTCCTCACTGCTGGCATATTCTTCTTGAATGGTCACCTTCTTCTTCTTCTTTGATGGCTCAAAGCTGGTGACTTTGACTTGGTACTTCTTTCCTCTATAGTTGAATTTGAGTACTTGTTGGCCAATGTTGACATCTGCATTTATCTCCTTCATCCAATTGGTGCCAAGGATCATATCATAGGTGACAGCTTCGGTCACAACTGTCTTAGAGATGGCAAACTGAATGTGTCCAAGAGTGATGGTGATGTTTCAGACTTCTCCAAGTGGTTGAGTTCGGGCTCCATCTGCTACTATGATGCTGAGGCTAGAGGGTCCATCAATGGGCCATTGAATGCTGTTTAGGAATTTCTTGGCAATAACACATACTGCTGCTCCTATGTCAATGAGGATTTTCGCCTTCTGGCCTCTGATTTCTCCAAATAGATAGGTGCTGACATGCCTTTCTGCAGCTTGCACTGCTGGGGTTGCCAGTTCTTCTTGGGGAATGGGGACTCTTCTTATGTAAGATCTGGTAGTTTGCAATAACTTGTTCCTTACTTCAGCAGATGTCAGTTGAAGGAACTGTAAGTGTGGGACTTCTATCTTGGCTTCTTGGATCTTCTTCCAGGCTTCATTGTAGATGTTCCAGGGCATGGTCTTCAGAATGTATTTCTTCTTGGACTTTGGAGTCTTGGTTTCAGATTCTGGTTCTTCTCTCATCTCTTCATTAGCAGATTCTGGTAGGGGATCCTCTTCATTGATAGTAGCTCCAGGGATAAAGGGTGAAGGAGAATGGGGAGGTGTATCAACCTGTCCCTCTTCATCTTCATCTTGAATAGTTCTCCTGCTTGTTCTTTTGGGAGACTTTTCTACTGCTCAGGGGGCAGCCTACTGCTCTCTTTCTCTTCTCTGCTGGATAGACTGTTTCTCTATACTCAGTCTTGGTTGGATATAAGTCTAGGTCACTGTATTCTTCACTGTCACTCTGCTCATAGTCTTCAACTGAGTGAGCTTCTGTCCTCTTGTTGTGGGTATCCTTTTGATTTGGTGGCTCAGAATTCCTTAAGCTGCCTTAGTTGTTGCATTCAGAGGCATAGTGTTCTTACTGTCCACACTTGTAGCATTGGATCTCTGCTCTGTCTCTTGAAGGATAGTTTCGACTATCAGGAGATGGGTAGTTTCTCTGGTAATCCCTATTTTCATGTAGAGGGTACCTTGGCTGGTAGTTCCGATTTTCTTGGAGAGGATACCTTAGCTAGTAGTTCTGATTTTCTTAGGGAGAATACCTTGGCTGGTAGTTCTGATTTTCACATGTAGTGAGCCTTTCAATCTGCCCAACCAGTCTGTCTACTTTCGAATTGAGGTCTTGGATCTCATTCTTGTCCTTCTTCCATTCTTTGGTGGGCTTCTCTCCTTTTGATTCTTCTTGAAGGATTCCTTGCAGGGCCTTAACCAAGAGGTCCTCTTTGTCTTCTTTTTGATTGTCAGTCCAGGTGGTTCCTTATTTGACATCAAAGTATCCTTGGGCTGCATCTACTTACTCTTCAGGCTTCCTAATACCCAGGGTTTGGACATGTTGAGCAATGTTGGGTGGAATTCCATTCATGAAGGTCATTGGACCAATGATGTCTTGATTGGTAGCACTGAATCTGGCAGCATACATTCTCTTCTGAATTCTTATAAAGAATGCTCTTGGGGATTCTCTGAGGTTCATCTTCATTCCCATGATGGATTCTTGAGCTTTGTGGTGGGTTTCATTTCCTGCATACTTTTTAATGATCCAGTACTGCATGGCCTCATATTGTTCTTCTTCTGATCTTGCATTCTCTATGATATCTCCCAGGTCTGTATTGACATCATTTGCAGTTCTGGTGAAGATGCCTTTGGCTGGTTCTCTCAGTTGTGCCTTGAAGACATTGATTCATCTTTGGATTGACAAATCTCTCAGAGCTACTATTCCTTCAATTGCATCTATGAATTCTCTTGAATCCTCCTCTGGATATCCTGCAAATGTGGGTAGTGTTGTGCCCATTTCATCTTCACTGTCTTCTGACTCTGTTTTGATTTCTGAGTCTAATTCTGAGTTGTTGGCTATTGATGGGTATGAGCTTGAAGGTGCAAGGGATCTGGGAGATGGTGCTCTTCTCAGTACTATTCTGGGGAGCCTTGTGGGTTGAGTTCTTTGGATTGGGGGGTAAATCATGGAAGACTCTTGGGGGGAATCTTTCAAGATAATTGTTGAGGTCTCAGGTAAGGTTGTCAAAGTCTTGGTTAGTGTTGTCTACTTCGTCTGGTGTGAGCTTGTCAAAATCTCTGGTTGGTGTTTCTACTAGTGGCATTGGTGGAGGATTTCGTGCAGTACTGGCTTCTGCAATGTCAGATCCTTCTGATGCTGAGTAGTATCCAATTCTGGAGGTAATTATACTTCTTCCTGTCCAAACACTTTGTAGTACTGAGATTTCTTCTCCTGAGGTAGCTGAGATTGGTACTGTGTCTAAGATTGCAGTAGTGCTGGTCTCCAGGTTGAAGGTTGGGTTCTGTGATTGGGTTCTGTGAGCTGAAAAGTCACAATAATTTCTTTGAGAATATTCCCAGTTGAGCCCCCAAATATAATGTACCTGGCTCAATAGAGACAAATTACAAGGTTGGGTGGCTGTTGTAGATTGGCTTAAGCTCCCAGTTACTTTGTCAAAAAGCAACAAAATATTCAGATAATAGATATAGGTTCCTTGTGTTGGTATCTAGTGGTATAATATTCAACAGCTGGAGATTTTCTGCATGCGATTTCCTAATTTGGCAGTGTTCTTGGATAGCGCGGTCTGTAGGATGGTCTCCTGTAAGTGGATTTCCTTCTTGAGCAATGGTGTGACCGATGATCTTGGGTAATCAGGCTGATTTCCTTAATAGTAGGCTCTCTGGGAATCTGATTAGGTGGGTTTCCTTAATAGTGCGGGTTCTCTGGATGCAGGTTGTTCGTGATGGCAATCAATAGGTGATTGGGTTCCTTTTCTGACAGATGGTCTAAAAGCCGCAGGTTTCTTGAATGATGCGGACCAAATGAGGTGGATTGGCGGTACATAGCGGATCAGCGGACTTAGACTGGCGGCTTATTCTTTAAGTAGTGGACTTGAATGATGTGGGCGAACGATGCGGGTGAACGATGCAGATTGGCGGAATGCAGCGGATCGGCAGACAAAATGTAGAATGATGCAGACTTCTTAAAAATGGCAGACTTCTTAAATGGCAGCTTATTCCTTAAGCGGCGGATCTCTTGAAAATGGTGGCCTTTCCTGGTGGCAGACTTGAATGCGGATTTCTCTTGAACTTCGGCTGACAAAGTTATGTCAGGACTGCTTTGTTTGCACAAACTGAATCACTGCGAAGGTGCATCGGGACTGGCTTTGAGGCAGATTACTTGAAAATAGTGAACTTCTCTTCAGGCTTATCTGGCAAGTGAACCAAAAACTTCTTTGTATCAGAAAGTGGACCGGAGTGGAAATGAACAATGCTCACAATTTCTTAGCAGTGGCTCATTGGCAGATTTCTCCTCCTAAGTATACCAGACAATTGACTTTTGCTTTTTGAACTTTCAGAACTGAGGTTTATTCACTCTTGTCTCTGGGGTATTTTATACATTTGTGGTTGCTATCTGGTTGCTATTTGGCTAATTATAGATTGCTATTTATAGGTGTTTGGGGTGACAGCCACTATCAGAGTGACAGCTACTGTCAGGGTGACAGCTACTGTCAGGGATTTTCTCTATTTTAGCTATCTGATTATTTATACAGTTTTCCATAGCAATGGTTGCTGTGCTGGTTACTATGCTATACTAATATTCATGTCATCTGACTTGTTCACATCATCTAGCAATAATTCAGGTGGTACATTTTTGTGTTTGTTATAGTATGCAACTGAGGTACACTGACTTCTATTATTATTTTTATAACTAAAAATCCATATTAATGAAAATAAATATATTGAACATATTCTCAAGTTCCTGAGGCAATACCTATATTAATAGTTTGATACAGATTTATGAAAAAATTACATTATAATAATATCTTTTGTAAAAGATAAGAAATTTCAATGAAAATTGATAGTAGTCATAGAGCAATTGTACTATTCACCTAATAAAAAGAAAAAAATGTATGAAACCCAGTTATACATTTATATCATAATGTCTTCATAAGTTCATTATATGAAGAAAT
>RQIL01005232.1:0-12747 GCA_003951145.1 Jimgerdemannia lactiflua
TTAATTACTTTCTATAATTATATATTAAAATTTTGAAATATAGTATGGTGTGCATTTTGTATAAGTATATGCTTCAAGCATGGCTTAATGTGCCACTTGGTGAAGCGTACGGTATATATGTCGAGGTAAAAGGGATCTCCGAGTAGATAGTCATGTGATTGGCTCATTCGAAATGTTGGTAAAAGGGTCGGTGGTCGATAATGGTGGCTCGGTTATTTAGTGGATAATAGATGGTGACGGTTACGATCGTGGTGCAGCAGGTAAAGAAAGCGGAGGTCGACGGCTCGCTCATCCGTCTGACTTGTTAACTTGGCAGCGGTAAGAGTAATTCTTTAACTCAAACTTCGTTATCTTGTTCTCAGAATTCCGGTCTCTTGGTGGTGATCGGTCTTGAATGGCGGTTGGTTCTCTTGAAGTTCACGGCAGTCCGTGGCGGCGAATTCCTAACAGCGGCGGTGCTTAATGGGTGGTCGGTTTCCTTGTCAGTTTTCCTGGCAGTCTTTTGTATCATAGCAGCGGTCTTGAACAAGAGTTATTCTTGGCTCTTGGAGTCTTTCCCAAAGTTCCTCAAACTTAAGTTGGTTTATCTTACACTAGACTTCTTCGTCGTTCAGATAAAAGCCAATTGACTGAGGTTTATTCACTCTAAGAATACGGGTTATTTATACAAGTTTGCTGGGTTACTTGTATGGTTGCTATTGCTATCTGGGTTAACTATAATGCGCGGTTACTATGTTACGTAGCTAAGTTATGCTGCAGGCTGTTATGGGTGTTGCTAAAAATGGTTGTGTGTTTGAGCATCGCTGAAAATGGAATGCGTGACTTGCTGACATGCGGGCCAAAACGGACGGGTCGAAAGACATTGCTCAAAGGGGACGGGTCGAAAAGCATCGCTGAAAACGGAATGCGTGACTTGCTGACATGTGGGCCAAAATGGACGGGTCGAAAGACATCGCTCAAAGGGGACAAGTCGAAAAGCATTGCTGAAAACGGAATGCATGACTTGCTGACATATGGGCCAAAATGGATGGGTCGAAAGACATCGCTCAAAGAGGATAGTATCCTTCATCAGGAGTATCCAAGTCATTTAGTATGACTTCATCATTCCGTTCTTCGAAAGGGGGGAGCGCCGGCCAAGAGGTGAGGGGGTAGAACAGTGACCAATCATCTTCAACGACATTCTCTAATCCTTGGACAGCTTGAATGCGGACAGAGGACTGATAGACTCTCTGTTACTCTTCCTCTTCTTCTTCTTCTATGGATTCATTGGTTTCAGTGTCAGAGAGGGCTGCTTCAGGAGTAGGGTATTGGAGTTCTTGAACCTCTTCTTCGAAGGTAGGGACCTCTTGAGCATCTTCTTGGTTCAGCTCCCAAATGATATGGTGTGAATTGAGACTAACAGGGTGGTGAGTAGCTGGGGTAGCTCCGGCGGATACTTCCATGGTGATGGGTGGTCCTTCGAATATCTCCATAAGGCTCATGAGGTGGCCTTGATGATTGTCTCGAAGGGGTGTAGTGTGGAATCCTGGCAGGGTGGGTTCGGTGTCTTGGCTTCCCATGGCGACACAGTTGCTGCCAATGTGATTGGCTACTTCAGCTTCTATCCAATTGGCATTCTCTGCTAATAGGCGGGCAAGGTTTCCCATGGTTACTCCTTGCAAATGTGCTATGGCCCAAGGGATGTGGCAGAATATCTAGTGGATGTGGAGAGCTCTCTTGATCAGGTGGTCTGTGGTCAATAGTTCAGTAATGAGGTCTTCTCGGTTGTTTTCTTGGGTTTCATTGCGAAGGTGGTGTCCAATTTCGTAGTCATGCCAGAGGATCATCCATTCGGCGGTGTCTTTGAGCTGTTGGGTCATTATATACTGGTAGTTGATGAAGTGCCCAAGATCCTCGGTATAGAAGTTCAGGTGTTTGGTGGTATCCGGGCGCCAGATAGCCTTCTTGATGGCTTCGAAGACCAGGGTCTTTGGGCTAGGCAAAGGGGTAGAGTGGCAGGAGGTCTGGTTGGAGCAGCGGGTGGGAGATATTGTGTGGGGGGGTTCTTGTTCTTTGGTGCCGATTCTGAGGCTGAGGCCAGGTCCTTTAAATAATGTGGTCTTCTTCTTCAGCTCAGATTATCTTATCTCCTTTTGGTGCAATCACTTGATGGTTTAGGTCGGTCATAGGTTATCACGCCATAATGTCATCTGATCCTAGCAGTCACAGAGTACTCTGAATTCTGTCATGGTCGATTGTAGACGTCACATCTGCCCCTTGCAAAATCAGAGCCGTCCTCAGCGGTGGGTTGTACAGAGATTGCGGTATCTTGATTTCTCTAAAGAATAGGTTGTTGGCGCATTGGCAGGGACTGGCCATCCTCATATAGGGCAGAGGGCCTGTTACTGGACTAACCATCTGGGAGGGGTTCGAACCCAGCTAGTGGCTTCATTTCGGTATTCTTCAGTCCACTAAATATTCTGCTGGTTCCAGGGTCCCAAAGTAAACTTCTGATGCTTAAGGCACTGGTTATTGCCATATGTCATCGACAATTCAAGGAAGTCAATACAGGGATTGGTCTATGTGTTTTGTTTCCCTCGGATAGTAGAGCCTTATGCAGTTGCAGTGTATCTTGGTCTTGAGTGAAACTCCATCCATGGTCTTGAGTTGGTAGGTGTGATTCGCAAAGACTTGGTGAATGAGATATGGTCCTTCCCATTTTGGCTCAAGCTTGGCACTCCAGTTTCCTTCTATGATGGTATGGTATACTAGAACTTGCTGTCCGATAAGCAGGGGGTCCAAATCGGCTTTGCGGTCATAGTACTTCTTTTGTCGTTCTTGTGCTTTGGCGATGAATCCTCATGCTTGTTGGCGTACTTCGTACAACCGAGTGATCTCTTCTGTGACTCGTCTTGTCAAATCTGGCTGGACTGGTTCAGCAGGATCTTATACTTCTCGGCCATACACTAGATAGAAAGGGGTCTGTTGGGTAGCAGCTGCCTTGGAGATATGGATGCTGAATAAGATTGCTGGCAGATAGATATCTCAGTTTAGTTGATCTCCAGTCCTGCTGAGATCTCGTTTGATGGTCTGGTTCATACATTCTGTGAGTCCATTTGCCTGGGGGTAGTAAGCCGTGGTTGGTCATAGCTTGATCTTGAAGCTGCTTGCAAAGATCTTCATGGCTTTGTTGACAAACTCACGGCCTTGGTCTGTGATAATTTCTTTGGGGACACCATGGCAGCTGAAGACTTCATCATACAGGATCCCAATAATTGTCTGGGCATTGGCGGTTTCAATGGCAAAGGCTTCTGGCCATTTTGTCAGGTGGTCTTCAATGGTGAGAATGTAGCATCTTCCTCGGCTGGTTACTGGCAGGGGTCCAATGATGTCTATTCCTAGTCTTTGGAAGGCTCTGGCTGGTGCTGCAATTGGCATTAATGGCGCTCGATTGGTGGGTTTCTGTCGGTATCTTTGGCAAGTATCACATTGTTGGATGTGTGCTGAAATTTGTTTCCTCATCTTGGGCCACCAGTATCGCTTCTTGATTCTTGCAATAGTGGCACCAATTCCTCAATGTGCATTCTGGTCATGATTTGTTGTCAGGATTTTTGGTACTTCATCTTCTCTTGGGACTCGGGTGTATTGATCTCCTTCTACTCTCCAAAGTTTGCCATCGCCTTCTTGAAATTTCTTGAGGTTCCTTTGGATGAACAGCTTATGGGCAGGCTGAATTCCTTTCTTGAAGCTCCTATGGTGCAGGCTCCAGATGAGGGCGAGACATAGATCTTGGTTCATTTGGGCGAGCAGGAAGTAGCCTTCTCTCGTGGGGGCTCCTTCCCTTCTCGTTGAGTTCAGGGGATTCTTGACAGGGTATCGACATTGGAATTCTTAGTGCCTTTCTTGTAGATGATGGTGAACTGGTATTTGTAAGGATATGATCCATCATGCAAAAATTCCTGAGGGCTCTGGTTTCTTGAACAACCAATGTAGGGCTTGATGGTCCGTAATGAGGGCAAATCTCTTTCCCAAGAGATAGTGGTGGAAGTGGTCTACTGCCCATACTACTGCTAGACATTCCAGCTTAGTGGCTCCGTAGTTTGCCTGTGACTCATTTGTGGTCTTGCTAGCATATTCGATAACATGCTCTCTCTTGTGGTCATCTTGCTGTGATAGGATTGATCCAAGTCCTAGGGCCAAAGCATCAGTTGCCAAGATGAAGGGTTTGTTGAAATCTGGTCGCACTAGAACTGGGGCTTCGGTGAGGGCCTTCTTGAGTAGATCAAAAGACTTTTGCTGTTCTTCCTTCCAGTAAAATGGCTGGTCCTTCTTGGAGATATCTCAGAGAGGTGCTGCCTTATCTGAGAATCTTGGGATAAATCGCTGGTAGTAGGATGCTAACATGAGGAATGATAGGGTCTCCTTGGGTGAGATGGGGGTTGGGTAGTTCTTGACTTTCTCCACCTTGCGGGGGTCAGCATGCGTACCTTGAGCTGAGACAACATATCCCAGATATTTGACTTGGTGTTTTCCAAAGAAGCACTTCTTGGCGTTAAGTCTGAGTCCTGAGCTTCAGATGGTATTGAATACTTCGCGGAGGTCTTGCAAATGCTGCTCAAATGTCTCGGAGTAGATAATTACATCATCTATATAGACTAGCACATTTCTCCTGATGAGGTCCCGGTAGACATGGTTCATCATTCGTTGGAATGAGGCTGGGGCATTGCAGAGTCCAAATGGCATTCGAAGGTATTCGTACTGTCCTCATCTGGTGATAAAGGCCGTCTTGCAGATATCTTCCTGAGCAATGGGGATTACTTGGAATCCTTGGAACTGGTCAGTGGTGATCATATACTTGGCTTTTCCGAGGGCATTGAGGAGGTCATCGATTCTTGGCAGGGGGTAGGCATCTTCTGTGGTGACTTTGTTGAGTTTTCTGAAGTTCACGACTAGTCTCCATCCTCCTTTCTTTGGCACGATAATTGCTGGTGAAGCCCAGGGGCTTGACGAGAGTCTGATAACTCCGTTTCGTAGCATTTCATCTATGTGTTGTTGTTCAAATTCGATCAAGTGGTGTAGTATTCGGTAGGGGTGTTGTCGGATTGGTTTCGCATCTCCAGTATGTATAGGGTGCTCTCCATATTGGTATGGTGGGAAGTTATTATATGTGGTGGTAAATATATTCTTGTATTCTTCTATCAACTCCTGTATCTGCTGTTGTTGTTCCTTGGTTAGAGTTGTCTCGATGTCGACAGCTTTGATCACTGATTTTGCTGAGTCTTCCTCCCTGGTACCGTCAGTCTCACCGAAGAGGGCTTGCCATTTCCCAAAAACTCATAGACTTCTTTCTTGTAGGTATCTATCAGTGGTTCAAAGTATCCCAGTATTGTTCCTTTGGGGATGGTGATCACCTCAAAGCCCATGTTTCTGATAGGGATGTGGATTGGTGACATCTGGTCATGAATTCGTTCCTCAGCCAGGAGCAGGTGATACTTTTCTTGAAGCTCCATTGATGGTTCGAAAATCAGGTTGTTGGCTTCCACTGGGAGGTGCATGTCAAGGCCTTGTTGCTGATATGGCTGCAGGATAATTTCTTCTCTTGCTCGGATGGGGCGGCAGAAGTGGGGCCTCATTTGCCTGAACTGGGCAACTCTTGCTACATGAACCTCGATAGGTGGTACCTGTGGGTCCCTGTTGGTGCTTCCGAATCCTCCTCGTCCTCTCTCGGTACTGTCCAGCTGCTTTACCTCTTGGATGGTGGGTTGTGAAGTCTTGATGAAGAGTATCTGACAAATAGCTTGCAGAGGGCTGAAGTTTTGATGAGTTCTTCCATTGTTGTGAATGATAACCTTAAGGGGGCCTTGGTAGTCTTGATCGATGACTCCTCCTTCCACAGTAATTCCTTTAGCTGCCAAAGATGATCTTGATGCCAGTTGACCATAGAGTCCTGGTGGTATAGCAAGTGCAATTTGGAGGTCAAAGGTCCTGGTACTCCTGGGTCGGATTACTGCTTGATAGGGGAGGCAGAGGTCATAACCAACTGATCCTTCTGTTTGTGCAAGAGGAGGTTGGGCCCATGGTGAGAGTAACTTGACTTGAACAACCAGGTGGGTCTTGAGGAAAGGCTCTCCAGCTGCTGCGACCACGGGTGAGAACTCCATTCGTTCTGGCTTGAAGAAAGGCCAATGCGCTCCTGTCTTCGGGTTTCTTGTATAGTTGAACCCAGTCTTTCCGAGGGGGTCCAGGGCTTCCATGAGGATGAAGGCAAGATTGACTCCTTCTTTTCCTTGGTGTGGGCGGCAGTACCAGCAGATGATAGCAAGAACTTCCAGAGGTAGGTCCCAAATAGTGGTCTTGCTTTTGGCTTCGCAGTCTCCTTCATGGTCAATCTTCTTGCACTTCTGGCAGACCCAACGAATTCGAGGTTCTAGTAAGGTGGGATCCTTTCTCTTGACTCGACTTCTGTGGACATCTTCACTGAGGTGAACACTTCGATGTTCACACCAGTAGCAGGTAAAGGTCCTTCCACAATCACAGTGCCCCTTCTTGATAAAGTCTTCATTCCGCTCTTTAACTTCCTTGCTGGTGGGGTACCTCTTCCGGTACTTATCATAGGTCGGCAGGGTGACTTGGAGGGCACAGGTGATGGTATAAGAACTGTTGCTATCCTTCTCGATTGTAAGGGTTTCCACAGGTTGTTGGGAAAGAACCTTTTGTTGCTCTTGGTAGGTCTTCTTGAAGGTCTTTGGAGTTGCTCAGATAGGAATTGGTGCTCGCCTCCATTCATCTCTATCTTCAGTTGCTGGCATTGGAACCTTCTTGATGTCCAGGATTCGGCAGTTGCTGCAATCATCTCTTGGCGAGTAGAAGCGGTTGAAATGCTCACATTTGCCTAGGCGGAAGGCTCGCATAATTCAATTCTCTACCAATGGGGGCAGTGGCTGTGTGGATGGCCCTGCAAACTCACATACTGCTCTTTCATTATTGCTTCCATCGATCCTTGATTGTAGACCCTCAATGTCAATAACTCCAACAAAGGGCTCTTCTAGTCCGCTATCTTGGTCTCTAGGGGCGTCGAAGTCGCTTCCCAACTCTTGCAGGAAATTTGCTTCACTTTCATCTTCATCTGTGGTTGTGGTGGATGTATCGCCGTGTCCATGCCATTCTGTCTCGGAGGCTTGACTTGCTTTCCTTGATGATGCTCTTGACTCAATGGGTACCTTATGCTTTTGTCCATGAATGGTGAAGACTAGGAGCTGTTTTCTGATGTCCATGTTGGCTCCGACTCGGTGCATCCAATCTGTTCCCAAGATCAGGTCATAGGAGGTCACAGGAGTTACAATGGCTTGAGGTACATTGAGGCAGGCCTTTCTAACTTGAATGGGGATGTCTCGTACAAGTCCAAGGGGGGTAGATGCTGATCCATCTGCCATGATGACTCTTGCTTTGGTTCCTTCATCAATTCCCCAACCGATTCTCTCCAGCATCCTTTGAGTGATGATGCAGACTGCTGCTCCGGTGTCGATGACAATTCAGGCATTTTCTCCATGCACTTTTCCACTTGCAAGTCTGGTGGATTGATGATCATGTCGTCGGCTTTCATGCACTGCATGAATGGTGCTGGGCTCTTGTGTATGTGGTCCTTGGACAGGAAGTCTCTTGGTATCTTCCTTGGCTTCCTTCAGGAATTTTCGCCTAACTTCTGGGGTATTCTTGAGGACTTGCTCGACAGTGAGGCCTACATTCTGTTGACGGATCTGGTCCCAAAGTGAGGCTGCTGCGTGAGGTTTGCTGCTCCTTTGATATTTGGTTCCTTGAGGGCGAGGTCTTTCATTCCTGATGGGCATCTCGTCTGCTGAGGACTCCACACTCATATGCTCATCTTCTTCGAAGTCAGGCAGAGAAGTAGTCCTTGATGCTCTTGATGGTCCAGCTTCAGGCTCAGAGGTGTCTCTTCTGACTCACTTGTCATTTTCCGGTGGGGTGTCTAAGGAGGAATGGACATGTCTTGGGTGCTTGCCTGTAGATACTGTTACTGGCGGCGGTGGGGGTGGGATCCTGGGTGGTCTTCCTCGTCCTCTAGTCTGTGCGGGGGCGGCATCCCAAGTTACCTTGGATGAGAAGGCTTCGTAGTATGGATAGGTATCATCTTATCGGTGAAGCCAGGCTGCTTCTTCTTCCATCTCTCACATCTCTCCATCCATCTGAATGAGGTTGACATTTCTGTCATTGGACTGAGTAGCTTGCTTCCTTGGGCAGTACCTTGGATGTGACCTTGATTTCCACAGTAGAAACAGGTAGGGGCATAGGGGCCTGTTGTAGCCGGACCTGCAGTTGTAGCTGGTGGTGTCTGGGAAGAGCTCCTGTTATCTTGTTGTCGATAGTCTGGCCTATTGTCACGACGGTAATCTTGTTGCCTTCCTCCTTGGTTCTTCAGCTGTGCTACTGCAATGGCTAGGTCCTTCATTTGCTTCATGAGTATGGTCATAGGGTCTTCTTGTGCTCTTAGTGGCTGCTGCTGTTGTGGTTGACTGAATTGGGCTTGGGTCGAGGGTGGGGATCTGCTCTTGAGATTGGCTAGCCGGGCCCTGAGGAATGCATTCTCTTGCTCTGCTGTAGTAGATCCTCGAGGTCTTGATGGTTCGGCTCTTGCTGGCTCTCGGTGGTCTTGCTGGGCTAGTCTGTAGTCTGCCTCCCAACATCCTTGCGCTCTGGCAATTTGCTGTTCAATACTCCGATAACCCATCCTAATGACTTGCCTTCTGAGTTCCGGGTATAGGCCATTGAGGAAGGTAGTGGATGCCAATGCCAGTTGGACTGCAGGCTGTAGGTTCGCCTTGATCATTTGCACTTGAATCCGATAGTAGAAACTCTTCGGGGTTTCATTGACAGCTTGGGTCATATAGGTCAGAGCTTCTTGTGCTTCTTGCTGGCGTTCAAGACCATTGAACTGCACATGGAGCCAGTTCTTGTGGATGGTGCACCTTTGGGGGTAGTCTGCATTTCCAAGATGGTCGATATGTTCTTGTCTATAGATATCTCCTCCGATAATCTTGGCCTGGTTGTATTTCTGCAAGGCTGGGCCTCTTAAGAGTGACTTGATGATTCTGAGTTGTCTTTGGGCATCCCATTGCTTGGCAGCTGCTTGTACTTCGATTTCTCCAATGAACTCCTCGATATCTTCATCATCTGCACCATAGAACTTCTGAAGGTAACTCATGTCTGGTTTGTCTTCGCTGTCCTTGTAGTCTGAGTCTGGTTCGGGGGTAGTGTTCCTTGGAGGTCCTTGTGGAGGGGGGGTTGGTGAAGGTGTTCAATGTATAGGAAGTGCTGATAGAGGGCGGTGTCTTGGTAGTATAGGAGATCTGGGTCTGCTGAATAAGGTCGGGGTATAGGTCCTTGAAGGTGGTGATCTCCTGAGTGACTGATAGTGGCTATCAAATGCTGAGGCTCTGAGAGAAGTGTCATTCCTTGTCTCTTATAAATAGTAGCAGGGGGTAAGGGACCAGGGTACTGAAGCTCGGACAACTGGTGGTGCAAGTGGGCTGATATAACTGATGATGGATTCATCTGCCCCTTGCGGTTGTGAAGTAGGGGAGTCTGGTTCGCCTTGCTGGAGGTCTGGGTTGCTATCAGTATGATGGTATAGGTTGAACTCGTCTTGTAGGTTGTATGGATAATAGTCCTCTTCTCCTTCAGATGTCTCGAAGTAAACTTGGTCTAAAGGGGTGGCTCGATTGACAACTGTAGTGATATAGTCACTCTGGTCAGAGTTCTTTCTGTAGATTCGGGTCTGGTACTCCTCCGGGGGGTCATCTTCTAGGTCTTGAAGCTGAAGGGGTTCTGGTTGTCCTCTGAGTTGTCTTCTCTCCCTTGAGGTCAAGCCGTAGTCTGGGTCACTTCTGTCCTCAGATTCGGTCTTCTGGCTGCTGTTCTTGAAAAGGGATCTGGCTGCTGTTCTGACAATGGTGTGGGCCTTCTTTTTCACTGAAGAGGGCTGTCTCTGAACTTGTTGCTGGCTGCTAGGTTCTCCTGGAGTCTCCAATGTAGATGGCTACTGGGTTCTTGAGCCAAAAGGTCAAGTCTTTAGAAAACTATTCCCAGTTGAGCCCCAAAATGTGGCATGCGTTTTGTATAAGTATATGCTTCAAGCATGGCTCAATGTGCCACTTGGTGAAGCGCGCGGTATATATGTCGAGGTAAAAGGGATCTCCGAGTGGATAGTCACGTGATTGGCTCGTTCGAAATATTGGTAAAAGGGTCAGTGGTCGATGACGGTGGCTTGGTTGTTTAGTGGATAATAGATGGTGACGGTTGATGATTGTGGCGCAGTGGGTAAAGAAAGCGGAGGTCGATGGCTCGCTCGTCCATCTGACTTGTTAACTTGGCAGCAGCAAGAGTAATTCTTTAACTCAAACTTCATTATCTTGTTCTCAGAATTCCGGTCTCTTGGCGGTGGTCAGTCTTGAATGGCGGTCGGTTCTCTCAAAGTTCGCAGTGGTCCGTGGCGACAAATTCCTAATGGCGGCGGTGCTTAACGGGCGGTCGGTTTCCTTGTTGATTTTCCTGGTGGTCTTTCGTATCATAGCGGTGGTCTTGAACAAGAGTTATCCTTGGCTCTTGGAGTCTTTCCCAAAGTTCCTCGAACTTAAGTTGGTTTATCTTACACTAGACTTCTTCGTCATTTAGATAAAAGCCAATTGACTAAGGTTTATTCACTCTAAGAATATGGGTTATTTATACAAGTTTGCTGGGTTACTCGTATGGTTGCTATTGCTATCTGGGTTAACTATAATGCATGGTTACTATGTTACGTAGCTAAGTTATGCTGCAGGCTGTTACGGGTGTTGCTAAAAACAGTTGTGTGTTTGAGCATCGCTGAAAATGGAATGTGTGACTTGCTGACATGCAGGCCAAAACGGATGGGTCGAAAGACATCGCTCAAAGGGGACAGGTCGAAAAGCATCACTGAAAACGGAATGCGTGACTTGCTGACATGCGGGCCAAAATGGACAGGTCGAAAGACATCGCTCAAAGGGGACGGGTCAAAAAGCATCGCTGAAAACGGAATGCATGACTTGCTGACATGCGGGCCAAAACGGACAGGTCAAAAGACATCACTCAAAGGGGATAGTATCCTTCATCAGGGGCATCCAAGTCATTTAGTGTGACTTCATCATTCCGTTCTTCGAAAGGGGGGAGCGCCGGCCAGGAGGTGAGGGGGTAGAACAGTGGCCAATCATCTTCAATGACATTCTCTAATCCTTGGACAGCTTGAATGCGGACAGAGGACTGATAGACTCTCTGTTGCTCTTCCTCTTCTTCTTCTTCTGTGGATTCATTGGTTTCAGTGTTGGAGAGGGCTGCTTTGGGAGTAGGGTATTGGAGTTCTTGAACCTCTTCTTCGAAGGTAGGGACCTCTTGAGCATCTTCTTAGTTCGGCTCCCAAATGATATGGTGTGAATTGAGACTAACAGGGTGGTGAGTAGCTGGGGTAGCTCCGGCAGGTACTTCCATGGTGATGGGTGGTCCTTCGAATATCTCCATAAGGCTCATGAGGTGGCCTTGATGATTGTCTCGAAGGGGTGTAGTGTGAAATCCTGGCAGGGTGGGTTCGGTGTCTTGGCTTCCCACGGCAACGTGGTTGCTGCCAATGTGATTGACTACTTCAGCTTCTATCCAATTGGCATCTTCTGCTGATAGGTGGGCAAGGTTTCCCATGGTTACTCCTTGCAAATGTGCTATGGCCCAAGGGATGTGGCAGAATATCTGGTGGACGCGGAGAGCTCTCTTGATCAGGTGGTCTGTGGTCAATAGTTCAGTAACGAGGTCTTCCTGGTTGTTTTCTTGGGTTTCATTGTGGAGGCAGTGTCCAATTTCATAGTCATGCCAGAGGGTCATCTGTTTGGCGGTGTCTTTGAGCTATTGGGTCATTATATACCGGTAGTTGATGAAGTGCCCAAGATCCTCGGTATAGAAGTTCAAGTGTTCGGTGGTATCCGGGCGCCAGATAGCCTTCTTGATGGCTTCGAAGACCAGGGTCTTTGGGCTAGGCAAAGGGGTAGAGCGGCGGGAGGTCTGGTTGGAGCGGCGGGTGGGAGGCATTGTGTGGGGGGGTTCTTGTTCTTTGGTGCCGATTCTGAGGCTGAGGCCAGGTCCTTTAAATAATGTGGTCTTCTTCTTCGGCTCGGATTATCTTGTCTCCTTTTGGTGCAATCACTTGACAGTTTAGATCGGTCATAGATTATCACGCCATAATGTCATCTGATCCTAGCAGTCACAGAGTACTCCGAATTCTGTCATGGTCAATTGTAGACATCACAATAGATATTGGCCATCACAACAGACAACGCCTCCAATAACATCACATTTCTCCATATTTTGGCAACCAAACTTCAACAAGAAAATGTAATCTTTGATGCTAACAACAATCATATACAGTGTCAAGCCCATGTTCTGAATCTTGCTGCTCAAGATTATCTCACGCAACTATTTAGTAATTGGAGCGAAACTAGCAAGAGCTCTAATACTATTTCAAAGTTATGCAAATTGATTGTTACAATTTAATCATCACCACAATGGCGAAAAAAACTTACTGAACAGTATAAAGCAATCAATCTCAATCCAAAAGAACTTATTTTGAATGTTAGTACATGTTGGAACTCAACATTTGCAATAATTGAATGAGCACTAATACTTGCTGTAGTACATAGGTTACTAATAATAATAATATAAAATAGTATTTAGCTTGTTAATTAATATTAACTT
>RQIL01005243.1:0-12743 GCA_003951145.1 Jimgerdemannia lactiflua
ATCTCAATAATATAAATTTAACCAATCACATACTTAGCTATTATAGTATAGCACAATTATAATATAACAGTAGAGCCAAATTTAGAAGAAGAAATTAGGGATAGACATTTGATCACAACTAATTCCAAATTAGTATAGCCATATAGTTAGTAGTCACTGATTTTGACAATTTCTAAATATTTCAAAAAATTTTCAAAATCAAAAACTCAATAGATAGCATTTTGACAATGATGAAATATTTTGATACTTTCAAAATGACTAATAACTTAGCTATCTACCTCATAGCTAGTAAACTTGTATAAATATCTGAGTATCTTAGAGTAAATAATTCTTAGATTGAAAGTATCCAAAAAGAATAAGTATACTCTTTAAGATTATATCTTTGATATATTTGGCCTCAAGAAACTACTAACTCTAAGAGTCAAGAAGACAAGAATTCAAGATAAAGAAATCTGATATACTTGCCAAGCTTAGTATCTGGTACATTATAACTTAGTGCCCATTGGTTAGTAATTTAAGACAAATCCCTCACTTTCAAGCTGAATAGAAAACAACTACTATAGGAACCCACATAATACAATCAGACACAATGGATATAAGACTACCTGTATTTTATAGATATATCTTTAACAAATCAATCATTATCTTTATTGATGATTTTGAGCAATATGCTACTGTAAGGATCTTAATAACAGCACAGTAAGTAGCCCTGCCCTCTATAAGCCTTCAACATCTAGTAAGAACTGTATTTACTAAAGTTATTCATACTGAAAATGACGAAGTAATAAGACTTAAAGTCATGAAAACCTGGCTCTAAAATATCTACTATACCCATGAATTAAACAAGCTCTTAAGGACCAATTGAATACCATCTATCAAGGAATATCTGAAGACCTGAATATATTATATATAAGGATCTGACATCAGATAGTTCTTGCTAACTACTCAGATATAGTTCAATACCAAGTAGCTGAAAATATCTTCATGAAAGATATTTATCAAGAAATTATCTTAGCTATCTGATCCACTCCAATAGTACTAGACTTAGTATAGAAGATTATATGCCCAAAGATACTAGACCACCAGATATCTACAAGGCCATATAATGGAAAGAATAACTAAAGTAAAAATTAAACAAGTACCAAGAATCACCCATATACTCCTGGCCACCATAGTTAACAAGAATACCTAATAATAATAATAACTACAATCTCAAGAATAGAGAAAGGCTGACTCAATGAAGGAACTAGTCAACTAATTAACAGAAATGACTATATGTATATCTCAGTAATGTGGTCAAAGAATTCAAGAAGAAGCCAGTACAGAAGTTTGCCACTATGAATAAAAGAGCACTAGTAACATACTACAGATATGGAGAGGAAGACCATTATGTATTTAATTGTATGGTAGAAACCAAATACAAGGCCCACTCAAGTAATATATATAACTAGAAATCATAAATAAGCAAATATCATTATCTTTGAAGAAATTGGAGAGTTTAAAGAGAAGTGAGAGGAATAGGAAGCTTATGGGTGGGGATTACAGGTGCCAGGGGATTAGTCACTGGGAGGTGTTGAAGAAGAGAATGCTGGAGGGTATTAGTGATAAATGGCTCATACTGGAGTGGGCATTGGTGATATGGATAGGGCTTGCTGGTCACTGGCAGTTAGTGTTTGAGGAGGGCAGGCTGATGTCAAAGAAGAAAAAGGTGGTAAGGTGGGAGGGCCTACTAGTGGACCTGCTGTTGGAGTGGCAGAAAGGGTGGGGCCCACAGAGGGGTCACTGACAGAAGTTGGTGAAGGCCATATATGAAAGGAGTGAGGGGAGGGTTCAAGTTAAGGGTGGCAAAGTTGTATTTGCAAGAGTAGGGGTAGGAGGGCCAGCAGTGATGGGAGTGGGATAGGATAGGGTTGGGAAGAGACTACCAGTGTGGTATGAGGATATCTTTGATGTTATAGATAGTTAATAAATGTGGCTGCAGTCTATAGAAAAAAAAAAAAAAAAGGAATAGGAAGCTTATCCCAACACCTTAAGCAAAAAGAATGCCTGAGCTATCTCTTACAAGAAACCTATAGGCAGGTCTTCTAAGAAGGCCCAAGTACAAGCAAAGTGATCAGAAGCAGTCATCAAAAAAGAGATCCAGCAGAGTGAAGTCAATTAAGATATAGAGCTAGAACAAGATACTCAACTTAAACAAGCATAGAAGATATTATTCTAAATACTACCCCATCAAGTAAAGAAAAGAAGAAGCAGAAATTGTATAAGAGTAAGATTTTCAAGTATGATATCTTCAAGGACCTTAAGGATCAAAAGATCAATATATATAATCTTTGGTCAACTAGTTGAAATTTCAACCTTCAGACAATAGATAAGAACAGAAATTTTGGACATTGGAAAGGATCAAGGTTGGAGAATGGTTGAGGTTAACAATGTATAAGACTCAAATAAAGAAAGTAAAGACAATAAAAAAATATCAGCTTATGCCACCTACCAGATCAAGGACTAAATCTTTAAAGCTATTAATAATACTGGAGCTGAAGGATATTTCATCACCAGGAGGCAGTAGACCACTTGGGTTGGAAAATAGAAAAAGCTAAAAACTTATATTTATTACAGTAGATAAAACATAAGTAATATCTTTGAGAAAGATTCAGGATGTACCAATCAAGTTTGGAGAAGTCACTATTCCAGTGAATATCATTATTACCAATGGGACCAACTATGATATCCTCATTAGTAATCAATAGCTTCACAAGGTCAAGGCAATGAACATTCTCAGTGCACAAAAGAAGCATATTGTTTAATAAGGAAAGAAGATTAGGATTTCTATCAATATCTATAAAGAAGTTCACCCTAAGATAGAGAAAGAAAAAGAAGAAGCCTATATGATTACTATGAGAAAAGGAAAAGGCAAGCAGTTGATAGAGGAAGAATAATCCATAAAAATCATAAATAGATATATATCATAAGGAGTGTGCCCTTATAGTGAAAAGATGACCTATGTCCAGCATCTGGACCAGTGCTACTTCTGTATTATTAAGATAAAGAAGAATACTAATAAGAAAAAGAAGAATCAGAAGGAAATAAAAGATGAACCATCAGAGCTATTGGATGATAGTGATGATGAGAATGAAGATATTATAGTCAAGATATGAAGGATCCACTCTGATGCAGTCATGCCACAGTATGAATCAGAGAATGCAGCTGGATTAAGTCTATCTACTACTATACAAACAATACTTAAACTACAGACCACAAATATTCCCAGAATTGGAATCAAAGTAACCATCCCATCAAACCATATCAGAATCCTCAAGACAAGAAGTAGTTTAGTGAAAAGCAAAATATCCATAGAAGGAGGAGTCATCAACTCTAATTATATAAAAGAAATTCTCCTCCTTATAAGAAACCATAACCCAACAATCCCATTTGAAGTAAGAAGAAGGATCACTAGTACAAATACTTATCTTATTCATCCTTAACTCAAGAATTAAGGAAGTGATAAACAGTAAACAAACTGAGTAAGAAAGAGCTGGATTTGGCTCTATAGGAAGAAAGGTCTTTGCAGCAACCAAGATTACTGAATTGGAGTACAACAAGGAGGAAAGTCAAGACAAACACACCAATATAATTGAAAAGAGCTTCTTTAATAGAGAAAAATTACAAAATCTCTTATATATATTTGAAAATATACTGGCTACAGATTTCAAAGACATCAAGACCAAGAAACCCTTATATATATTATCATTATATCAATACTGAAACTGCAAAACCAATTTATCAGAAATCCCACTAGTTTATAGAGAATGACTCAAGATATAAATCAAGAAAATTGAGGAATCTGATATCATCAAAGAAGCTAGTAGCTCTTGGTCATCACTTATTATCCTTGCATCAAAAAAAGAAAGCTGACCAGAAGAATTCATATCTGGACTCTATATAGACTACTGAATACTCAATGAGATTACAGAAATAAACAAACAACCATTGCCCAACATTGGCAACATCCTTATCATACTGGGAAATAAAGCATGATTCTTCACTACTCTTGATCTGTTTTCTGGATACTACCAAATGGGCCTTATACTTGAAGCCAGTAAAAGGTCAGTCTTTATTACTCCTGATAGAATCTATGTCTACCTCTACATGCCCTTTGGAATGTATAATATACTAGCAAGTTTCTGGTGAATGATAAATACTATCTTCAGAGATATTATGAGAAGATAGATAATAGTATATATAGATGATGTAATCATTCTTAGTCAGATAGCCAAAAAATACTTGGAATATATTAAGGAAATTCTCAGATAACTTTGTAAATATAATCTTGATATCAAGTCTAAGAAATGTAAATTTGAAGAGAAAGAAATCACATATCTTAGACATATTATCAGCTGCAATAGAATATATATTGACTTTACAAAAATCAAAATAGTAATAGTATATCCAGTACTTACTAGTATTACTGAAGACTAAGCTTTCATTATACTATATCATATTATAGGATATTCATTTGTGGATTCTCTCATATTGCCAGTCCTATATATGATCTGTTCAGAAAAGAGATCAAGTTTTAGTAGACATAATAGCAGTAACTATTCTTTAATGAATACAAGACCAGATTGACTCAGGCCCTAATTTTAAATCTGACTGGACCCAGAAGGTCATTCTGCAGACAGATACCAGTACAATGGGACTTAGAGCTGTCCTTGCACAGAAGAAGAATGGTGTTGAATATATATATAGTAGCTTATCTCAGCCAAGGTACTCATGGAGCCAAGCAGTCCTATGAATTATACAACCTAGAATATCTTGCAGTCATTTGGACTGTAGAGAAATTTCACTACTATTTAGCCAGAAGACACTTCATTATCCCAAAAGATTACTTAGTACTTATCTGATTACTTACTATTAGTAAGCTGAAAGGAATCTATATCTGATGGCTTATGAAGTATAAAACTACAATTACTCACTACTCTGGAAGAACTAATGCTAATACTGATACCCTCTTATTGATACTCCAAAGGACCCAACCCCTGCTAAATCACCATGAATAAAGAGCTATACTATGGAATTATCAGCTATCTGGGACAGTGAAAGATGCTCCTACATCTGGAAAAATAGACAAAAATAATTATTGATCAGACATGGAAACAATTCAAAACTGATGGAGAAATACTTAAGACAACAATTAGGCATCCCTGAGCATTGAAAGAATTAAGTAATAAAGAAAGTATATGAGCAAGGTCACCTAGAAGGAATAAATACATATGATAAAGTAAGAAAAAACATGTAGTGGCCAGGAATAGAAGAAGATATTAGGAAATTTATTAGAACTTGTGACAAATGCCAAAAACAGAAGCAAGATCAACAGGATTAAGATCCTGGATCAGCAGACATCAAACCAACACTATTTGTCTATATTACAATAGATATAATCAGCCCTCTATCACTGATATTTACAGACAACCAATATGTCATTGTAGTTGTAGACCTACTCACAAAATGGATAAAGACCAGACCCCTTAAGAAAGTCAATGTACAGTCAATTGCCAATTTCTTGTACAGAGAAATCATCTGCTGATTCAAGACTTCAAAGCAAGTTTCCACTAATAGAGAAATAGAATTAATCAACCAGTTCTATGAAATTCTCTATAAAAGGTATAAGATCTAATATATCAAGACCATGGCTTATCATCTTTTAGAAAATAGACAAGTAGAAAGAACCAATAAGATTCTCAAGAACATTATTGCCAAGATCTGTGATGAATACCAAAATTGGGACCACTATCTTCCAATAGCATTATCTACTCTGTAGGATATATAATTGCAAAGTACCTATTTTATACTATAGGAAATGCTATTTGGTGAAGTAAGTTCTGGTAGAAGTTTGTTAGCAAACAATGTTACAATCTGGAAGCATATAGATATAGAGATATGGTGATTGTATCAAATTAGAAAAAAAGTAGAGGATTATATAACCAAGGTGCAAACACTATAATAAAATAATGTGGAAAAGACTTACAAGCCCCTAGAGATTATCAAGATAGGAGATAAAGTCCTAAAGTATCAGAATATAGTAGAAGCTTTCTGGTTATGAAAACTGTGGCCCATGTGGGAAGGATCTTACCTAGTACAAGATATAAAAGAGACCACCTTTTGACTATAAAAGCTCCCAGACATAATAATCTCCACTATCTATCAAAACTTACTTAAGAAATACCATAGTCAATAACCAAAGTACTGTAACAGTACTCAAGATTACTAGTGCTACCTAAAGAGCCATTGAAAGACAGTGGCATACCATTGAATCTCTAACTCTAAAGGGATCTCATAATAGTATTGGAAGTATTATACAGACTCATCTTTCTTAAATTTTGTACTTCAAGGCCTACCACTATCAAATAGAATTTCAGAAGTACTTCAAACTTGGACAGATACTTAATCAGAACTCAGAAATGACCAAAAAAGTTTGAATTACAGAATGCCAGCTTTTCTATTCACAGATCATTATTGCCAAAAGAATTCATAAGTTATTTTGAGATAAAAATTAGCACTAGCTCTTTGGGGGGAGGGGGCACTGCCAGAAGCTAGTGGAAGTTATCTATAGTAAGAGTAGGAATAGGGCTAGGGTGGTCAGTACTGAGATACTGATTGAAAGAATTGGAGTGAGAGTGCAAGTGAGTGAGGGGATAGGCTAGAGTTATAAGGGCTGGGGCTACCAATGTGATATAAGAACAAATGAAATGTTTTAGACAGTTAATAAATAGGGCTGCAGCATAGAGAAAAAGAAAAAAAATCAGCACTAACTCATCTATAAGGAGTAATACCTACATACATCTCTCTCTGGTAACTTTTATATTACATAAATTTCCACACATACTTTCAATATACTTTTCATCATTTCTTGGCAGAAAACTCTTAAGGCAATGGTGACTAAGCAAAATTCTGGCAAGCATACCAGTGTGGGAGATGGACCAGCCTTCAAATGGCAGTATGGTAAGAGAGGGATAGGGGTGAGACTAAGGTTTTTTGGGCTGATAACAGGTGGAGAAGCAGGGGAGGGGCAGGGGTCAAGCAAGAAGGCAGGAGACAGTGGAGCAGTGAGTTTAATAGTAGCAGTCAAGAATGATGGAGAAGAAAGAGAGGGTGCTGAGAAATGAAAGACAGTGGGAAAGGGGAAGAAGAAGTCTGGAGGTGCTGGAGAAGTGCTCTCTGGGGGGGGGAAGGTAGGGGTTGGAGGAGGTATGACTGGCATAGTGGCTGAGACTGCTGATGGTGGTGTGATGGCCAATCTGGAAAAAAATCCAGATGTAATGACTGATAGTAGCAAGGGGGTCCAGGAGAGATCAGGGTAGGTGTGGGGGGGCAATCTGTCAGATAGTATAATGGGCCTGGTGGTAGTCCCATTACTCAAGAAGTCAATCTTGGAGTTTGCAGTCATAGTGAGTTTCTAGGGTCTGGTGGTGATGGCAAAGATGGTCTTAGGACTGCTGGGTAAGCAGCTGATAGATTTGGTATCAATAAAGTTCCTGAAGGGGCTGGAGGGGGTTGAAGTAGGATTTGTGGAGAAGAAATACCTAGTGGATGCTCTGTTAAAGGGGATCATAATGGGTGAGGTTGTGGTTCTGATATCGAGGTATTTGGCCTAAAACCCCATAGTGGTATACCTGGTGGTCAAGGGGGTTTCTATAGTATCAGTGGAGGAGATAAGGGGTAGAGACAGAGAGGTGATGAAGGAGTATGAAGATGTCATTGATATTGGTTTTCAGATGTAAGAGGGGATGACTTTAAGAATAGAAGATGTGGAGGTGAGACTGAGGGTGGCTGGGAGAGAGGTGATGGAGAAGACAAGTGACTGGCTAAGAGTATTGAAGTGGGACCCAGTTGAGTGCAAGGTATTGAGGGTGAGAGAGACTGAGGGGGAGGAAGAGGACTTATTGACAGCACTGTGGGAGTTGGAAGGGGCTGTAGAGTAGAGGGCAAAGGCCTGGGAGGCCTTTGAGAATGTGACTGTGGTGGAAAAGATCAATGGCAGGAAGGTACAAGTGGATAAAAAGGTATGGGAGAGGGAGCAGGGAAGGCACATGCCAAAGAAGCTACTGGTAAGCTTTAAGGGGAAGATGGGCATAGGGATGGTGCTGCTGCCAGGGTTTACTGGTAGTCTTGAGACCTTGCAGCATATCCCCTGGCATAAGAAGATTGTTGGGGAGGATGAGCCTGGGTTCTTTGTGGATCTGGATGAGGAGGAGAGAGACCAGGCTGGAACAGGAGAGACCTTGAATAGTATCCTGGTGCCAGAGACTGAGAGAGAGGATGTGGTGATGAAGGGAATACAGAGTATGAGATTTGAAGTTCTGGATGTTATGCTTGGAGAGATGGTGGTTGGAGTAGAGGGAGAGCATTCTGATGAAGTTGAAGAAGGAGATGCTGAGGGTATTAGTGGGACCAGGGAGAGCAAGAGGCCCATGACCCCAGGTGTTGGTCATATCAGGTGGGCAGGATGGCTGCTGGCTACACTTAATGATCTGGTGGTAGATAAACTTATAGAGGTGGATTTCTGTATCCTGGGGGAGACAGAGTGATAGTGCATCCTGGTTGAAAAAGAAGTGTTGGACAAGCTGTTGACAGAGGTGATAGTGATCTTGCTGGTGGAGAAAGAGTATGAGGTGGATGCAAGAAGAGAAGCCAAGTTGAGAAAGACAGTAGGGTGGATAGTAGAAGACTGTTGGATGGTGAAGGATGGGGCTGAGCTGTGACAGTCAGTCTGTAAGGACTATAGAGAAGAAGCAGAGAAGAAAGATAATGAGGCTGCTCAGGAGGTTGTGGCTGCAATAGAAAGGAAAGAGATTGAGGAGGATGAGGTGGAGGCTGATTATCTATTAGACCTGTCTAGGATGGACATCTAGCTAGAAATCTGAAGGGGCTGGGAAAGTTGTGCTATCTACAAACATTATTCCTTATGAATAGTACAACTGATATCTTATCTTTGAATGTCAATGGGTTGTGGGGTGTGGGGTGACATCAGAACATGTTTGAATAGCTAAGGAGATTAGAGGCCAATCCTTTTCTTCTGCAGGATGTAAGATGTGAGGAGGGAGTAGATAGGCTGAATTAGACTAAGGAATGGAGTGGGGTGGGGTGGCTGAATGGTATGGAAGTGTTGGGATATTGATTCACAAGGGTAAAGGAGAGCTGGTGGACATTGGAGGATGTGGCAAATGCCTTATGTGAAGAATGTGGAGGAGACTGGGGTGGGGCCCAATAGTAGTTGGATTGTGTTACTGTCTGGTGGTCTGGGGTGAGAAGGTGGACTGGTTTGATGGGCTGCTGGAGGATGGGTCACTGATGGAAGCCAGGGTGGATATCCTGGGTGGGGATTTCAATATAGTGCGAGATTCCACTCTGGATTGGTCAGATGGGGGAGTAGGTATAATTGGCCACAGTGGGGGGCTGGACAGGTGGAAGGAGATTGAGAGGCTGAGTGCTCTGGAAGATGTGGGGAGGGCCAAGTGGGGAGTGGATAAGGTCTTCATGCATTGGGTCAATGGACTGAAGATGAGGATTGATTGGGTGCTCTCTGCAGACTGCTGGGAAGAGGATGTTTGGCAGGAACTTAGGGTAGTCTGGTGCCCCTGATCAGACCATTGAGGGGTGCTAGGGCAGGGGAACTTTGGGGGTAGTGGGGAGGGGCCTGGACATTGGTGGCCCAATTGTGCTCTGCTGGTGGATGGGGATCTGTAGAGGAAGTGAGAGGGAGAGGTGGTGGCTTATATTGCCAGATAGAGGAAAGAGGGGGCCCTAGTGGGGCTCTAGTGGGAGAAATTGAAGGAAGTGGCTAGAATGTACTGGGGTGAACCTGGGAGGCAGAAAGGGAGGCTCTGGTGGGAAAAAGGGCTGTGGGCATCCTGCCAGTTGAACAAACTGCTATTGCAGTGGTCAGATTTGAAGAGGTGAGTGGGGGAGTAGGAAGAGGACTGATGGATGACATGAGTGAGGATGGAGATTGAGGAATTGAAAGGAGTCTGGAGAATGAAGGAGGAGAGTTATGCACAGGAGATGGCAGTGAGGCTTAGGTGGCAGGAGCTGGAAGAAGGAGAGAGGCCTACTAAGTATTGCTCTAGGCTGCTAAAGGCAAGGATAGTGAAGCAGTGATGGGAGGAGATCACTAGAGGAGATGGCTGCTTGGTGACTGGGGTCCAGAGGATCCTGGGGGAGCTTAAGGAGTGGTGGAGGAAGCTGTGGAGTGAGGAGGAGGGAGGTGAGGACAGTGAGGCTATTGTGGAGTATCTGAAGGCCTGGTGCCCCCCAGAGGTAGAGAGGCTAGAGGACCTGGCAAGGCCAGTGAGGAAGGAGGAGATTCTGCATGTCCTGGCAGATATAAAGTCGGAGACTGCCTCTGGGGAGAATGGACTGCCCTGGGACTTCTGGAAGAAGATGGTGAAGGTGGAGGGGGTACCAGCATGAGGTGAGAGATATGTGTGATGAAGTGGTTGAGTCTGGATCCTGGCTAGGTGGTCAGGAGTTGGGACTGGTGGTGCTACTTTACAAGAAAAAGGGACAGAGAGAGGACTGGAAGAATTGGTGACCAATTATACTACTGGATATAGACAGAAAGTTGGTCATGAAGATGCTAGTGGCAAGGCTGCAAGTGGTGACACAATAGGTCCTAAGAGAGGAGCAGCATAGATTTTTTAGGGGGCATTTGAACAGGGATGACACAGCTTGGGTGCATGGTGTTATTGAAGGAGCAAGAGCCACTGGAGTGGATAGCTGGCTGGATTTTTTAGACCAGGAGAAGGCTTATGACAGGGTGTGGCAGATTTGGCTGGAGAAGGTGTTGAAGCAGATTGGAATGCCTGAGGAACTAGGGAATGCTATTATCCACCTTCTGGAGAAAGGTCAGACAGCAATCATAGTGAATGAACATAAGAGAGTTGCCTTCCCCCTTGGACATGGGGTACTGCAGGGGGATCCTCTGTCACCTATTCTTTATGCACTGTTCTTAGAGCCACTGTTGGATAGGATTAGGCGGAGAATCAAAGGGCTGACTGTGCTGGACATGAATTGGAAAGTGGGGGCCTTCACAGATGATATAGTGATACCACTGAGGATGTGGTAGAGCTTAAGAAGACTATAGGATGATATAAATAGTGCTCTGGGCAGAAGCTGAACTAGCACAAGTGTGAAACATTAGTCATAGAGAATGGGTTGGTTGGAGGGAATATTATTGGTACTATTGTTCCCCCTGGGGAGGCAGTGTAGTACTTGGGAATTTTCATTTCAGTGTATAGATTGGTACTATCTAAGGCCTGGTGAGAGGTCAAGGTGGGAGTATGGAGAGATGTGCTGAGGAGCTGGGGAGGGCAGCATATTTCTCTGGCAGGTAGGATGACTATATTGAACATTTACTAGATGCCAAAGCTGTGGTACTTGGTATACCTTGGACTTTCTGGAATGGGTGATCAAGAGGCTGCTGAAGTTGGTGAGGGAGTGGTTCTGGGCAGGCCATATGAGTCAGATTAAGTGTAAAGTCTTGGTGACACCAGTAGAGAGGGGGGGCCTGGGGCTGACAGACTTCACTAAACAACTGCACTGCCTTCATATCTGGTGGTTGAAAAGGGTAGTAGTGCTGAAAGAAGACAGCTGGATCCCACTGATGCAGAAGGTGTGGGAGCCAAGATATGCTCCCTGGGGGTCATCTGGGGACCTATTGGTATTGGTGGAGGGGGGAGGAAGTAGAAGGCTCCAGTACAGGAAGTTTTGGTGGGGGGTGGCTGAGGGGGTATACAGAATTAGCATTAAGTAGGAGGGCCAAATTGAGGCAGAGCAGCAGAGTATAGAGATGTGGCAGTGGCATAGACTGCTGCTGGGGGGAGTGCTGGCAATGGACTTTAATCTGGGGGGCGGGGGTAGAGAGTCTGTGGAATGTGGCAGGATCTTTGGCCAGAGGGATAGCAGTGAGCAGGAATTAGGGAGGAGTAGGACTGGAGAGGGCTGTGGACCTGGGGGATAGAGATGAAGAAGTGGTTGCCCCTCAAATACTGAGTGGTGTGGTGGAGAGTACTAAGGCAGAATATAATACTGAACTTCAGATCAGGTCATCTGGTGCTGGGAAGGGCCTTTGAGTGTAAGGAATACTTGAGAGTTGGGCAGGAGGGAGAGGTGGTGCAGACCCTGGAATATTGGTTTGGAGAGTGTGAGGTTCTGGATAGCTTTTGGGAGGTGGTGTGAGGTTGACTGAGTGGGGTCCACAGGAGTCATGGGACTGATTGCTGGGAAGTATTGACAAGGCAAATGTTGGGAGAAGTTGGTGACAAGTGGCTCATGTTAGGGTGGGCTTTAGTAATCTGAGTGGGGCTTACAGGTCATTGGCAGATAGTGATTGAGGAGGGCAGACTGATGACAAGAGAGAAGAAGGTGGTGAGGTGAGAGGGATTACTGGTGGTCCTGCTGTCAGGGTGGCAGAAAGGGTGAGACCTGCAGAGGAGTTGCCATTGGAAGTTGGTGGAGACCATCTGTGATAAGAGTGAGGGTAGAGTATGAGTTATTAGTAAGAAAGTTATTTTGACAAAAGTGGGAGTAGATGGATAGTTGAGTATAGGTATAGGATAGAGTAGGGTTAGGGAGGGATAGGGATGGGATACTGGTGTGATATAAGGACATTATCATTATTTAGATAGTTAATAAATAGGGCTGTGGCCTATGGAAAAAAAAAAAAAAAAAAAAAAAAAAAAAAAAAA
>RQIL01005254.1:0-12743 GCA_003951145.1 Jimgerdemannia lactiflua
AAATACTTATTATAAATCTCACTCTTTAAAGTTTATTTGAACCAAACAAGTTCTAAGAATATTTCAAGTTGAAACACTGCAAAATTTATGACTAGAAATAGAAAAAGAAAATGCAATTGTCACAAGAGTATAATCTATTCAAACATAATAAGCCAGCTCTAGCTCAGTTCTGAGAAGTAATACTTGGAGATTTAAATATATTAGAAAACAATATTAAGAGAATGTAATTGTACAAATTATATAGTATAAGGAGATTTAACTTATTGAGCTTGGGAGTTTAAGTAAATAGGATATTTCAGAGATGAATTACCAATATTGTATAATTCTCTTTTGGGATACCAGGAGAAGAGGTGATTTTATTGATAATATATATAATGTGAATTTATATATACTGATTGTACTAATTGGTGACATCTTCTCAATAATGTCATATATATTGAGTTGTCATATCTCAATACTCCCTTATACTCACAAATGAATGAATTAAATCAAATTGAGAGTCATTCAAATCAAATCAAATTTGGGATTTTTCAATTAGAATCAAGTTCGAATTGAATTGAATTCAAATTGAATTGAGGGTCCAATTCAAATCCTATTTTTCAAAATGTAATAACTCAACAAATATATATCCAAATTCAATTATATTTAGATTATTAGATTCCCCTATATAATATAATGTAGAGAGCACAGACCTTGATTTGTTGGAAGAATTTTTGTATGAAGGAGAAAGAGTATGAAAAGAACTGAACTGAGCTGACTTTATTCACTATAAAATACTGGGTTATTTATATGGATTTGTGTGCTAATTCTGTACTAAATATGTGACTAAGTATCAAGTCTTTTTATATGAAATTCCTAAGTAGAATCTCATATAAAATCCTATCTGAAATTCGTAAAAGTAACAAGAGTTTCACTGATAATATTTTTTATGCAGTGTCCACAATAAAGGCAATTTTTACACTATACTAAATCAGATTTAGGTACTATGATCAAATGTCTTCCCCTGATTCATGTTTCTATTTTATACCATATGTCACATCTTCCCCCTGAATAGGTTATTTTTGACACAAAAATACCTATTCAAATTCCTATAATGTTTATATGTTTGTTCTCCCTGCATGAACATATTCATGATATTGTATTCAAGTAGTGGTCAGAATGTTTTTTGGGATCTCAAAAGTCTTCAAATAATTAATTTGGGTAGTAGTTCAAGGTGATGGCATCTTCAAAAATTGAGTGGTGGCATCTTCAAAAGGTTGGATAGTATTCTTTGCTTGGGCATTTTATATACAATAGGTGGCATTTGTATATTGTGTGGCAGTCCATTCCATTCATATGTCATCAAAAGTCAGATGGGTGATGGTTCAGGTGACAGCTTGTCTTCAAAGGTCGAGCAGCATTTTGCATGTCATCTAAAGTCAGACCATGGCATTTGTATGATGGGTGAGATTCTTCTCTCAGGCAGCTTATATACAATATCCTTTAATTCTTTAGGGTGGTCCATTCATAGGTCAGGAGGCATTCATATGTCATCAAAAGTCGGATGACGGCTTCTTTAAAAGTAAGGTGGGTGATGGCATCTTCAAGGTCAGGTGATGGTGTCTTTTTATTCTCAGGGGCAGTCCATTCCATTTGTATATTGTCAAAAGTTGGACAGGTGATGGTTCAGGTGATGGCTTGTCTTCAAAGGTCAGGCAGCATTTTGCATATTGTCTAAAGTCAGACAATGGTTTGTATATGACATTTTTTTAATTCTCCAGGGCAGGTCCATTCAATTCATATGTTATCAAAAGTCAGATGGGTGATGGTTCGGGTAATGGCTCATCTTCAAAGGTCAGACAGCATTTTGCATGTGGTCTAAAGTTGGGCAACAGTTCATATACAATGTCTTTTTAATTCTCTGGGGCAGGTCCATTCCATTCATATGTCATCAGAGGTCAGATGAGTGGTTTGTTTGATGGTTGATGTTCATATGTTGTCAAAAGTCGGATGGGTGATGGTTCGGGTGATGGCTCATCTTCAAAGGCTGGGCCGCATTTTGCATGTTGTCTAAAGTCGGATAACAGTTTGTATACAATGTCTTTTTTATTCTCCAGGATGGGTCCATTCTGTTTGTATATCATCAGAAGTTGGACGAGTGGTTTGTTTGGCAGGTGACATTCATATGTCATCAAAAGTTGGATGACAGTATCTTTAAATAATTAACTCAGGTGGTTTGTATATGACATCTTTGTAATTCTTCGGGGTGCTCCATTATCTGTCATCAAGAGTCAGACAATGGCATTCTTCACTCAGGTGGTTGATGGCATCTTCAAAGGTCAGGTGATGGCATCTTCAAAAGTTGGGCAGGTGACAGTATCTTCAAAAGTTGGGGTAATAGCATCTTCATATGTTGTTTTTAACAGGCAATGACAGTTCATATTTTCTATCCTCCATGGCAGTCCTTTGAATGGTGATTGGGTGGTTTGTTTATGATGGATGGTGTTCATATCTTTAAATAATTAACTTGAGCAACAGTTCATATATAATGTCTTTTCTATTCTCTTTTTTTTTTCTTCTATAGGCCGTAGCTACATTTATTACCAAGACACATATCTAAACATTGCATTTGTCCTCATACTATATTAGTAGCCCCAACCATACTACTCTACTCCCACACTCACTCTCTCCCCCACCCCCACTCTCTCAAACACTATCTCATTGCTGATCACCTGCACTCGCCCCTCACTCTTGCTATATATGACATCAACTAGTTTCTTTCAGCTCCCTTCCCCAGAGCCCCAGTCCCTCTGCCAAACTGTCAGTATATCTTTCATCAACCACTACTATCTCCCCACCTTTTCCCCCAGGGTCAACTTCTTTTCATTCTCGAATACTGCCAACCAGTGTCCTGCCATCCCCACCCACACTGCAATGACCCACCCCAGTATGAGCCACTCATTGCCTACTATGCCTAGCACCCTTTCCCGAAGTACATCTCATCTCCTCAGCTCATACTCCCTATTTACCCTACCTATATACTGCCTCACCTCTCTCCAAAAGACCCCAATACCTTACACTCTCCTAGCCAATGCTCTGGGGTCTGCACCACCCAACCAGCCTGCCCAACCCCCAAGCACTCCTCACACTCAAAGTCCCCTCTGGCCACCAAGTGCCCAGTCCTATAATTCAGCATCACATTTCGCCTCATCACTCTCCACCACACCACTCAGAGCTTTGGGGGGATTCACTTCTTCACCTCTGCCCCCCAAGCCCATAGGCCAGACCAATCCCACTCCTATCCAATCCCTACTCCCTGCCACCCAACTGGCCAGCAGTCCAGACCAAAGCCCCATTGGCTATCCACCCCATTGCTAAGCCAGAAATCGATTAATGGTGATCCTCCTAGCAACAGCTTATGCTACTGCCACATCCCCGGCCCCCAGTGCTCCTCTGCCACATTCCTCTCCCATCACAGTCCAATCTGATGACCTCCCTTAATCACTCCCTACCAGAAACCTCAATACCTGAGCCTTCTACTACTGCTACATCTAACCACCTCCAAAAGGTCTCCAGAAGATTCTCTGGGGGCATATCTTGCTTCCCACACCTTCTGCATTAGAGGGACCCACTCTCTCCCTTTCAGCACTGCTGCTCTTTGGAGCCACCATACTTGCAGGCAATGGAACTTCTTAGGAAAGTCCACTAGTCCCAGGCCACCACACTCCACTGGTAGTGCCAGAATCTCCCAACTAATTTGACTTCTCCTCTCAGCCCAGATCCAATCCTTTGCCAGCCTTAGTAATCTCTTCACCACCCAGTTCAGGAAATCTAAGTGATAAGCCAGGTACCAAAGCTTTGGCATCCAGTAGACATTCAGAATCATCACCCATCCTGCCAAGGAGATATGATGCCCCCTCTAGCTTTTTATATCTCCCCCCAGTCTTTTTTATTCTCCATGGCAGTCCTTCGCATGGCAGTTTGTTCAGTATTTCAGCAATTAATTCTTGTAACATTGTCCCTCGAACTAAGGAGCAATCCAGTCAATAATGTGTCCTTCCAGAGCATTATTCCTACTGATGGTTCACATAAACGAGACTGACAACTAGAACAACCATTTAACAGCAGATGGTACAGACAAACAATGTCTACAAAAATTGAGGGGCATTTGTATGTCATCAAAAGTCAGACAACAGCATTCTTCAGATAATTAACTCAGGCAATGGTTCGTATATGATATCTTCAGTATGGTGGCAGTTTGTATGATGGGTGATGTTTATCTTCTTGTGTGGCAGTGGTCCATACAGCAGTCTGTTCAGCATGGTAGTTTTTTTGGCATTTTTGGCAATTAAATCTTTTAATGTTGTCCCTTGAACTAAGGAGCAACCCAGTCAATGATGTGTCCTTCCAGAGCATTGTGCCTACTGATGGTTCACATAAATGAGGCTGACAAACAGAACAACCAATTAATAGCGAATGGCACAGACAAATATCATGTGCAATATGACATCTGTATGGCAGTGGTGGTGGCAGCAGCAGTGGTGGCAGCCACAGTGATTGTTCATTTTTCAGCTTAAAAGTGAGAGATTCATCTTAAATTACCAGCCAATGGGCACCAAGTTGTAACATAGAGAGCATGGACCTTGATTTGTTGGAAGGATTTTGTATAAATGGGAAAGAGTATGTAAAGAACTGAACTGTGCTGACTTTATTCACTATAAAATACTAGGTTATTTATACAGATTTGTGTGCTAATTTTGCTACTAAATATGCAGCTAAGTATCAAGTCTTTTCATGTGAAATTCCTAAGTAGAATCTCATGTAAAATCCTATCTGAAATTCGTGAAAGTAACAAGAGTTTCACTGATAATGTTTTAGATGCAGTGTCTGCAGTAAAGGCAATTTTTACACTATACTAAATCAGATTCAGGTACTATGATCAAATGTCTTCTCCTGATTCTTATTTCTATTTCATACCATACATTACAATAAGAGGAATCTAATAAGGTAAACATCAATAAATTTGGCTGTGATTTTGTCAAGTTATTAAATTTCGAAAAATAGAGTTTGAATCAGACCTTGAATTGAATTTGAATCAAATCAAATTTAGATCCAATTCGATTTAATTCGATTCATTAAGAGCACTAACACTCTCAATTAAGAAGATATATATGCCAAAATAATAAAAATAAGATATAATATGTATCGAAAAAAAAGCTGCAACAAATGCAAACTAAAGTAATGGAATGCAAACTAGATAAAAAGAGATGCATAATACATATAAAAACAAGAACTGCATTAATTCAGAATTACAATTATCTAGAATTTTCACAGTTTAAAAAGTGTTCTAAAACTGATAATACCTACAGAAATGCATTGTAATCCACTTATAGAGAAGAATGCAATATATGTAATCTACTAATAGATAAGTAATGTAACCATCATAGATATAAAATATATTGTGGCATGCATTTTGTATAACTATAAGCTTCAAGCACAGCTCAATGTCACCACTTGATGAAGTGCAGTCGATATGTATGTCGAAATAAAGGGTGAATATGGGTCGGTGGTCACGTGACGGGTCATTCGAAATGTCGGCAAAGTCGGCGGTCGATGTTTGATGATGGCAAAGGGTTGATGGCTCGTGGCTCGGTTGTTTAGTGGTATAATAGATGGACTTTCCTAGCGGTGATTACATGGGTATGTGAGGCTCGAATATGCGGGTTGATTATCAACATGATGGTTGACGATTCTCTTCGTGGCACAGTATGGGTAAAGAAAACAGAGGTCGACAGCTCACTCGTCCATCTGACTTGTTAACTTTGACGACGTCAGGTGAATGGCGGGTGATGGCTGTGCTGGCTTTCAAGCTAAGTATACTTGGGTTCCTTGGGTCTTGTTCTCGAATCTCGGGAATGCGCGGGTCTTGTACTGAATGCACGGTCCGAATGGCAGTTCGAATGGGCGGTCAGTCCAAATGCGGGATCTCGGTGACAGTTTCCGGTGGTTTCCTTAACTGGCAGCGGTCTTTCGTATCGTAACAGTGGTCGTTCCTTTAACTTGGTGGCAGTTTTCCTGGTGGCGGTCTTGAGTCTTTTCCCAAAGTTCTTACACTCGACTTCTCGTCTTTCAGAACTAAGTTGGCGGTTAAACCAATGGACTCGGTGTCTTGAATCTTGAATGGTGGTCGGTTTCCTTGAAGTTCGCGGCGGTCCTTGGCGGCGAATTCAAACGGCGGCAGTCTTGAACAAGAGTTATCCTTGGCTCTTGGAGTCTTTTCCCAAAGTTTCTCAAAAACTTAAGTTGGTTTATCTTACACTAGACTTCTTGTCATTCAGATAAAAGCCAATTGACTGAGGTTTATTCACTCTAAGAATATGGGTTATTTATACAAGTTTGCTGGGTCACTCATACAGTTGCTATTGCTATCTGTCTGGGGTTAACTATAATGCATGGTTAATATATTTCGTGGCTAAGTATACTATTGTTGGCTGCATCAAATGTTTATGCCAAATTCGGTCACATTGGAGGTATCACTGAAAATGTTTGTTTGGGTTGGCATCACTGAAAATGGTTGCGACATTTGTTTACACTGGATTCGGACATGCAAAGGACATTGCCGAATGTGGTTGAATGACTTGCTGACATGAGAGTTGTCATCTGTACGCAGTTGAACTATAATATTTGTAAGCAATGAGAAGGTGCTGATCTGTACTTTAAAGGGTATAGTGCCCTTCATCAGTGGCAAACAAATCATTTTGCTGGATTGTGACTTCATTATTCCGCTCTTCGAAAGGGGGAAGTGCTGGCCAAGAGGTGAGGGGATAGAATAGTGGCCAATCATCTTTGACAACATTCTCCAATCCTTGGACAGCTTGGATGCGGACAGAGGATTGGTAAACTCTCTGCCACTCTTCTTCTTCTTCTGAGAACTCATCTGTTTCGGTGTCAAATGGGGCTGCTTTGGGGGCAGGGTCTTGGGGTTCTTCAACCTCCTCCTCTTCGAAGGTAGGGACTTCTTGAGCCTCTTCTTGGTTTGGCTCCCAAATGATGTGGTGCGAATTGAGGTTAACAGGGTGGTGGGTAGCGGGTGTGGCTCCGGCAGGTACTTCCATAGTAATGGGTGGTCCTTCGAATATCTGCATGAGGCTTATGAGGTGACCTTGGTGGTTGTCTCGGAGGGGGGTAGTATGGAAACCTGGCAGGGTGGGTTCAGTGTCTTGGCTTCCCACGGTGACATGGTTGCTTCCAATATAATCAGCTACTTCGGATTCTACCCAATTGGCTTCTTCAGTAGTAAGATGGACAATATTCTTGACAGTTACTCCTTGTAAGTGTGCGATGGCCCAGGGGATATAGTGGAAGATTTGGTGGACTCAGAGGACTCTTTTGATAAGCCGGCTGGTGGTTAACAGTTCAGCAGCAAGGCCTTCTCAGTCATCTTCTTGGGTTTCATTGTAGAGGTAGTGGCCAATTTTGTAGTCATGCCAGAGGGTCATCCGTTTAGTGGTGTCCTTGAGCTGCTGGGCCATAATGTACCAGTAGTTAATAAAGTGTCCAACGTCTTCAGTATAGAAGTTCAGGTGGTCCGAGATATCTGGGTGCCAGATAGCCTGCTTGATGGCATTGAGGACAATGGTCTTGAAACTTGGCAAAGGGGTAGAGCAGCGAGAAGTCTGGTTGGAATGGTGGGTGGGAGGCATTGTGTGTAGAGTACTTGTTCTTTGGTTGCAGTTTTAGAGGCTGAGGCTGGGTCCTTTAAATAACATGGTCTTTACTTTAGCTCAGATTATCTTGTCTCCATTTGGTGCAATTACTTGATGGTTTAGGCTGGTCATAGGTTATTATGCCATAATGTCATCTCTCTCTGGTAACTTTCACATTACACAAATTCCCACACACACTTTTGACACACTTTTTCATCATTTTATTGAGAAACCTCTTAAGGTGATGGCGACCAAGCAAGGCATGGATAAGCATACTGGTGTGGGGGATGGGTCAGCCTTCAAATGGCAGTATGGCAAGGGAGAGATAGGGCTGGGGCCAGGGTTCTTTGGACCATCAATGGGTGGAGGAGTGGGAGGGGGGCAGGAGTCGAGCAGGAAAGCTGGGAGAGACGGAGCAGTGAGCTTTGCGGTGGCAGTCAAGAATGGTGGAGGAGCTGAGGGGGCTGAGGGTTGGAGGATGATGGGGAAGGGGAAGGGGAAGTCTGGAGGCACTGGAGGAGTGCATGCTGGAGAGGAGAGGAGGGGGGCTGAGGGGGGTGTGACTGGTGTGGGGGATGGGACTGCTGATGGTGGAGTGACTGCCAATCTGGAAAAAAATCCAGATGTGACTACTGATGGTGGAAGGAGGGGCCAGGGAGGATCGGGGGCAGTGCATGGGGACGATCTGTCAGATGGGGTAATGGGCCTGGTGGTGGTACCCTTGCTCAAGAAGTCGATCTCTGAATTTGCAGTCACGTTGAGTTTCCATGGCTTGGCAGTGATGGCTAAGGCAGTCCTGGGGCTACTGGGGAAGCAATTGGCAGAAGTGGCATCGGTAAAGTTTCTAAAGGGGCTGGAGGGAGTCAAATTTGGATTTGTGGAGGAAAAGTACTTGAAGGAGGCTATGTTGAAGGGGGTCACTGTTGGTGAGGTAGCAGTTCCAATGTCGAGGTATTTGCGCTGGGATCCTAGGATGGTCCACCTGATGGTCAAGGGAGTCTCTATAGTGTCAGTGAGGAGATGAGGAGCAGGGTCAGTGAGGTGATGAAGGAGTATGGGGATGTTGTGGATATTGGATTTCAGATGTGGGAAGGGACACCATTCAGGACAGGAGATGTGGAGGTGAGATTAATGGTGGCTGGGAAGGAGGCAACAGGAAAGGCAAGTGACTGGCTGAAGGTGCTGAAGTGGAGCCCAGTGGAGTGCAAGGTATCGAGAGTGAGGAGGACTGAGGAGGAGGAAGAGGATCTGCTTATGGCTCTGTGGGAGATGGAAGGGGCTGTGGAGCAGAGGGCAAAAGCATGGGAGACCTTCGAGGAGGCAACCATGGTGGAGGAGATTGATGGCAGGAGGGTGCAAGTGGATAAGAAGGCCTGGGAGAGAGAGCTGGGGAGGAAGTTGTAGAAGAGTTTATTGGCGAGTCTTGAGGGGAAGTCAGGTGCTGGGATGGTGCCTCCGCCAGGATACACTGGTGGCCTTGGGGACTCGCAACATGCCCCCAGGCAGAAAAAGGTGATTGGCAAGGATGAGCTTGAGTTCTTTGTAGACCTGGATGAGGAGGAGGAGGTGGGGGCTGGAACAGGAGAGACCATGAGTAGCATCTTGGAACAAGAGAGTGAGAGGGGAGATGTGGTGATGAGGGGGATGCAGTGTGTGAGCTTTGGGGTCCCGGATGCAGCACAAGGAGGACTGGTGGTTGGGGTGGAGGATGAGTACTCTGGCAGTGCTGGGATTGGCAATGCCGGGGGAGAGGGTGGACCTGGGGGGAGCAAGAGGCCCATGACCCCAGGAGCTGGTCGAATTGGGGGAGCGGGATGGCTGCTAGCCACTCTTAACGATCTGGCGGCTGATGAGCTTGCAGAAGTAGACTTTCGCGTCTTGGGGGGGGTGGAGTGGCAGAGTATCTTGAAGGGTGAAGGTGTGGTGGAGAAATTGCTAACAGAGGTGATGGCGATTCTATTGGCAGAGGAAGGTTATGAGGTGGATGCGAAGAGGGAGGCAGAGCTGAGGGAAGAGGCTGGGCATGTGGTGGAGGACTGCTGGGTGGCGAAGGATGGTGCGGTGTTGTGGAGGGCAGTCTGTGAAGACTACAGGGTGGAAGCGGAGGAGAAGGATGATAAGGATGCTCAGGAGGTCACTGCCGCATTGGTGAGGAGGGAGACTGAGGAGGGTGAGGTGGAGGCTGAGTGTCTCTTGGATCTGTCTAGGATGGACATTGAGCTGGAGGTCTGAAGAGGATGAGATGGCAATACTACTATAAACAAAATTTTTCCCTATGAACAGTACAACCAACATTATATCTCTAAATGTCAATGGGCTGAGGGGGATGAGGCTTCATCGAAACATATTTGAATGGCTATGTGGCTTGGAGGTGGATCTGTTTCTGCTTCAGAATGTGTGATATGAAGGGGAGGATGATAGGATAAATTGGACTAGGGAATGGGGAGGGGTGGCGGAATGGTGTGGAAGTGTCAGAATTCTGGTGCACAGGGGCAAAGGGGAGTTGGTGGACATTGGGGGATGGGGAAATCATCTAGTTTGGGGAACTTGGAGGAGGCCGGGGTGGGGCCCAATTGTGGTTGGATCTTGTTACTGTCCAGCTGTCCAGGGTGAACAAGTTGAATGGCTGGAAGGGCTACTCAAGGAGGGGTCACTCATGGAAGCTGGAGTGGATATTCTGGGAGGGGATTTCAATATGGTGCAGGATGCTACTCTGGATTGCTTGGATGGAGGTACTGAAGTTGTGGGGTGAAGTGGTGGGCTGGGCAGGTGGGAGGAGATTGAGAGATTGAGTGCTCTCAGCAATGTAGGGAGGGCCAGATGGGGTGAGGAGAAGGTCTTTACCCACTGGATGGATGGCCTGGGAATGAGAATTGACTGGGTGCTCTTGGCGGACTGCTGGGGAGAGGATGTCTGGCAGGAACTTGGGGTGATTTGGTGCCCCTGGTTGGATCATTGGGGAGTCCTAGGGTAGGGGAACTTTGGGGGTAGTGGGGAGAGGCCTGGACATTGGCGGCTCAATTGCACCCTCCTGGCAGATGGAGTTCTGTGAGAGATGGAAAGAGGAGATGGTAGCGAGTGTATTGAGTTGGAGGGAGGAGGGGGTCCCAGTGGGGCTCCGGTGGGTGAAGCTAAAAGAGGCTGTGAAAGGGTATTGGGGTGAGGCTGGTAGGCAAGGAGGTAGGCTTCAGCAGCGGAAGGAGAGGTGGGCATCCCGGCGAATGGAGCAGCTTCTTTGGCAGTGGTCGGAATTGAAGAAACATAGGGGCAGGGAGGAGGAGGATGGGGAGAACTGGCGGGAGGTGAGAGTGAGGCTGGAGATTCAGGAGTTGAAGGAGGCCGGGAGGATAGAGGAGGAAAGTCATGTGCAGGGCATGGTGGTGAGACTTAGGTGGCAGGGGCTGGAGGAGGGAGAGAGGCCATCCAAGTACCTCTCTAGGCTGCTGAGGGCTAGGAGAGTGAAGCAGAGGTGGGAGGGGATCATTGGAAGGGATGGCGGCATGGTGACTGGGGTCCAGGGGATCCTAGGAGAGCTGAAGAGTCATTGGGGAATATTGTGGAGTGAGGAGGAAGGTGGGGCTGATGGTGAGGCCATAGCGAAATGCTTGGAAGACTGGTGCCCCCAGGAGGTAGAGGGACTGGAGGACCTGATGGGACTGGTGAGAGAGGAGGAAATTCTGCAGGTACTGGGGGCTATTAAGTCGGGGACTGCCCCTGGAGAGGATGGGCTGCCTTGGGACTTCTGGAAGAGGATGGTGAGGGTAGAAGAGGTGTGTAAGGAGATGAGAGATATGTGTGATGAAGTGATCGAGTCTGGGTGTTGGCTGGGGGGCCAGAGGTTGGGGCTGGTGGCACTTCTGTATAAAGACAGGGGGCAGAGGGAGGACTGGAAGAATTGGCAGCCGATCATGCTCCTGGACATGGACAGGAAGCTGGTAATGAAGGTAATGGTGGTGAGGCTGCAGGTGGTTGCACAACAGGTCCTGGGGGAGGAGCAGTGAGGTTTTGTAGGAGGCTGGCTGATTAGAGATGGGACAGCATGGGTGCACAGAGTTATTGAGGGGGCTAGGGCAGCAGGGGTGGATGGCAGACTGGTTTTCCTGGACCAGGAAAAGGCCTATGATAGGGTGCGGTGAGTCTGGCTGAGGAAGGTGCTGGAGAGGATTGGGATCCCAGGGGAGCTGGGGGATGCCATTGTCCGCCTTCTGGAGGAGAGCCAGGCAGCAATCGTGGTAAATGGACACAGGGGTACTACCTTTCCCCTGGGGAGGGGGGTTCCCCAGGGAGACCCCCTGTCACCTATTTTGTATGCCCCATCTCTGGAGCCATTGCTGGACAGAGTCCAGAGGAAGGTTGAGGGGCTGGCGATCCTGGGAGTAAATTGGAAAGTTGGGGCTTTTGCAGATAATATGGTGGTGGGCCTGGGTACGGTGGTAGATGTAACAGAGCTTAAGGAGGCAGTGGGATGGTACAAACAATGCTCTGGACAGAAGTTGAACTGGCATAAGTGTGAGACAATGGTTTTGGGCAATGGGCTGGTGGGAGGGGATATTATAGGAACAATTGTCCCCCATGGAGAGGCTGTGCGGTACCTGGGAATCTTCCTTTCGGTGTATGGGTCAGTCCTGCCAAAGGCCTGGTGGGGGGCTAAGGTGAGAGTGTGGGGTGATGTACTTAGGAGCTGGGGAGGGCGACACATCTCTCTGGCTGGGAGGGTGAACATCCTGAATGTATACTGGATGCCGAAGCTGTGATATGTGGCATACCATCTGGACTTTGTGGCATGGGTGGTCAAGGGGTTGCTGAAGCTGGCAAGAGATTGGATTTGGGCTGGCCACTGGAGTCAGATTAAGTGGGAGGTCCTAGCAATGCCAGTGGAAAGGGGAGGCCTGGGTCTGGTGGACTTTCTGAAGCGGCTGCATTGCTTGCGAGCCTGGTGGCTGAAGAGAGTGGCGATGCTGAAAGGAGGTGGGTGGGTCCCGCTTATGCAGAAGGTGTGGGAGGCGAGGTTTGCCCCCCGGGGGTCGGCGGGAGACTTCTCTATACTGGTGGAGGGGG
>RQIL01005265.1:0-12740 GCA_003951145.1 Jimgerdemannia lactiflua
TTACCAAGGTGCGGTTGTTGGAATGGAGTGATTTAAAAGTAATGAATATGTTATTGACAATCGGAATCGTCCTTTGCTGTCGTGCCATCGTGAGCAGGTTCATGCTGTATCACTTGATACAGGTACGTTGTTTCATGCTCAGTTTTATTTATTTTTCTCGCGAGAATGATCGGAAACGAGATGATAGGGCTGAATCCATCCTCTCGCTCTACCAGACTTCCAACGGCAAAGACGTCACCCTACATGTGTCTGCCAACAACTCGGCCATGGTACGTACACTCAACGCATGATCGATGATCTTCGCGTTATAGATAAATGCTGACCCCGCAAGTATGGAATCCCACTTCACCGATAGATCCTGTACCAAAAGTTTGGGTTTAAACCCGAGGAGTTCGTGGTCGGGTTCTACGACAAGTACCTTCCGCCAGAGAGCGTCGCGTGCAAGAACGCGTTCTTTGTGAGGTTGAGGCGGTGATTGGGAGAGGGACGAAGGACGTGGGAAGTAGTGCTTATAGGAAGACGTGATGTGGTGTGATACGTGCGTGGAGACGAAATGAAAGATATTCGCACGATGGCTTTTTGTTGAAGCACTGTATATATATTATTGATTCTATTCTTTCACAGTACTCTAGATCCCTCCAAAAGTATGATGGAGGGTCAATTTTTGAGCCTGCATAAAGCATCCTTCATTTGTAAAGCATTCATTTGCAAGGTAGCCACCCGATAGCCAAGTAGTTAAGTTAATCAATGCCATCAAATGGATCACAGATGCTTGCCCAGTCGCGCAAGGTGGTAGTTGATGGTGTTTGTGGTCTGGGTGCGTTTTGCCTGTATTCAAAATAAAACTCTGGTGTGAGTGAACACCCGATTTTCTCGTCAGATACAAAAAAATACTCGTTTGGCAAAACGCACCGGTTTGGCCATGCAATCGGCCAGGGCACGGGCAGTCATTGCGCACTTGGGATCGTCAACGTTCGTCTTTGACCAGCATTCAAGCAATAAGCCCATCTCTGCAAGGCAGGGGCTGGTCTGGAAGAGCTTGCGGGGACGGACCTTGAGGGCCTTGAGTTTCATGGTTTTTGGTTGAAAACAAGTTGCGATCATGTGATTTAAGGGCGTGAGGAATTGGAAAGGAGTCACATTTCTACAACACTCTCTCTAACAAAACATCATGGACGGCCCACTGGTGCTGTACTGGACCTCATGGTTCCGCACCTTCCCGTACGAGGGACTCAAGATCGATAACTGTGGACTGCCATACATCTGCACCATGACATTCGACAGAAGCAAGTTAAGCGACGCCACTGTAGTAGTCTTCCATGCGCCCGACTTCAAGTCTAGCGATTTGCCCCCAAAGCCCGCCAACAAAACCCAGCCTTGGATTCTCAACACCGCCGAGTCGCCTGTGAATGATCCCTGGCAACTAGACCCCAAAAAGATTGCCTTGTTTCAGTACAGCATGACATACCGGTTGGACTCGTCGTTTCCCGTGGCCTACTTCAGCCCCGGCATCGTCACCGACATCCTCACTCTGCCCCGCGTCCCACTGTCTCAGAAATCCAAGGGTGCCTACGTGGCTTGGGTCGTTTCCAACTGCAGAGCCAAAAACGGTCGTCACTATTATGTGCGCGAGCTGATGCGCTACATCGACGTGGACGTGTACGGGAATGGCAGGTGCGTGCCCCACAAGGATTGGCCCAAACTGCATGATGGCAAGGACGCGCACTTGCATGATGTCGTGGCTGGCTACAAATTCTACCTTGCCTTGGAGAATTCCAATTGTCAGGACTACGTTTCCGAGAAGTTTGAAACAGCCCTGCAGGCCGGCGTCGTTCCCATCGTGGACGGCCCGGCCGATTACACCCCTTTTTCGCCAACCGCGGATGCGGTGATCCGCTTGGACGATTTCGATTCCCCACGCGACCTAGCAACATACCTCATCAAACTGAACGCCGACGATGATTTGTATAACAAACATCTGGCCTACCGTTTCCCGGTCGGTGATAGTCGCCATCAGGATTTGAGCCCGAAATTCCTCAAATTCTGGAACCACACCAACGACAACCCAGGGACGACTGGGTGGAACTATGAACAACACGGTGGCCGATGCAAATTGTGCAAATTCGCTCATGACGTTCAAACAGGCATAGTTAAGGCGGCAGACGTGGAGGCACGTGCGTTGGTGCCGGACGACACGTGCGTGATGAGGAAGCACATGAAATGGAAAACGGTGTTCGGTGTGCGGACAGAGCCGTTTGTTCAAGCCATGCCAAACATTCTACTGATAGTAATTTCATGTACGCTGTTGGTGTTGGTTTCGAGAAGATGGGTCCGGAGAGGGATTTGCTCAATGTTGGGGCAGGCAAACCGTCAGGAAATCTAGTGTGTAAAAATACTAAATGGTGAACCATAGCTATTCTTGGTATGATGTTTTAAATGTATGTCTATCTGATTTCCTGGTCATTAGTTGAATCGCATTCAGGCACAGTCCTCCAAACAGGCTTTGACCAAGGGAGATGGCATATTCTTTTTTTTACCCGAGTATAATATTCTCCGCGCAAGGCAGATTGTAATGAAAATATGATAGACATATTGTATCTTTATCAAACAAAATTATTGATAATGGAAACTGAGACCGGCATTCCTCACAAATGTACAAATAGAAGGCGATCGTACGAACAAACTGAGATAACCTAACGTTAAGATATATAGCAAATGAAAGGAAAGAAAAAAAGATGTCCTGAACTAAGTCCTCATGGGCCGTCATTTTAGCAATCGTATAATCGGACTACAATCTGCCTTGTTCGAAACAGCGAAGATACAACCACCAGAAATCGTACAAAACATTGGGTTTGCCTCGTGTGATAAGAAATATATATATATGACCAGAAGCCAGGGGGGTTGTTTTAAAACATTTGGGCATTCCAGTGCCACAGCCACAGCCACATCCCCTTCGCTTGAACGTGCATTAGTGCTTGTGAAAGCAGTTGTTGCACTGGCCCTTTTTGAATAGATTGGGTGAGAAATCGTCGCATCCACACTCTCCGCAAGAAATTCCCTCCGCTGTACCCGCCGGTGAAGCCGACGGGGATCCTGCACCGCTGCCATTACCGCTAAGATACCCGGTACTCCCAGAACGAACGATCGTCGATGTTGCTGCTGCAGATCTGGAAGATGCGCTGCGAATGGATGGCGGGGGAGGGGGTGCGGGCGAGCGAGAACGGCTCGCAGTGGCCTGCGAGGAGACATAATTGGAGGTGGTGCGTGGGGAGGTATTGGCTGGAGGTGGGGCGGCGGTGCGACGGATCGATGGTGTAGCGGGTGCAGGACGAATTTTATGAGACGGTGTATCATCAAAGGGTGAGAATGCTTCATCTTCGGCCTGACCGTACTCGTCCTCTTCAGGCTCATCGGCGTATGCAGAGGGTGAATAGCTACGAGAAGTTGCGGCGGGACGAGATGGCATTGGTGGGGGTGCTGGGGCCACAATCTCCTCCGTATAATTGACAGGGAAGATACCATGCTGTCGCGAGCCGTTTGCAGCAATGATCTCACCCTTCCACCAGCCTTCATCAGTGTCCTCCGTGACAGTAATAACATCGCCAATTCTGAAGGAAAGTTCTTCGCTGTTCTCGCCGTCAAAATGGAATACGGCGCGGACTTGTTTTTTAGCTGGGGGAAGTGTGGCTGGTGGAGGTAACAATGCCAAAGTGAGTGTTCAGGGTGCGTATATAGTATGATATCTGTCCCCCAATAATTATATTTACTTCAGAGAGCATAATTCGATAGAGTAGAAGATGGGACGTCATCCCCGCAATCAGGACATACGTTTCTTCTTGGGAGCTGGGGTGGGAGGATTTCTGGCCGATATTACACTATCCTCCGTCAAATTGCTCGACATGGATGTGAAACTAGGACTTCTCTTTGGTGGTAACGTATTGAGGTTGTCCGTGCTGCCTGAACGCGACGAAGGTGCCAATCTGCGTTGTGCTTGTGTCGATTGAACGCCAAGACTGTTTTGGCCCGGAGAGCGCGCAGGGACTCCAGTAGAGGCTTCGTCTTCGTATCCAAAATAATCACTGGTTTCGTCATCGGTGTGGATATTACCATTACGAGCTGGGCGCGACGAGTTGGAAGGCGAGCGCGCTGGGATGGGGCGGGCTGGTTTGGTCGAGGGAGCGGGCGCCTCACCAGAGGCCCAAGTTACGTGAAGGTTTTCGAGGAGTTCCGTCACCGAACGATAATAAGCAAGCTCGACGTCAAGGAATTCAGTGATGTCTCGGTATGCATCCTCCTATGTATACATGTCACATAAGCATATCATATCTCGCATACGGTGTCGTTCATACAAATCCTGACCGGAACGGGAAATCGTTTCATCTTTCATCATTCCGAGAACCGTGAATGAGGTCTCCCAAAATGAGCAACGTACCTCCGACTCTACGAATGTAATCATCTTGTTCCTCAAATCTGTCTCTGTGTCCTCATATTTGGTCTTGGCAGCCTGCATTTCTTGCTCCAGGTCGGGCCGTTCCTTCTTGGCCTTCTGAACTTTACCAAGCTTGGCGTCGTAGTCGAGGCGACGGGATTCGAGTTTCCTTTTTAGAGCCTGGGGTCAACATATCAAATAAAATTGAATCAGATAGCAATTCACATAGGAAGTGCAAGGATCAATCGTCCAAGAACGTATGTGACTCACAGCACGCGAAATATTGAAGAATAAACCAGTATATCAAGTCCGAACCCGCCATATTCTGGCCGTCGTTTCCTCGTGTCCTCTCACCTGATAGTCTTTTACTTCCGTAGTTGTTTTGTCCAGGGTTGTAAGGTATCCATCCTTCACTTTCGCCGCAAAATCTTGCTGAAGAACGCCCATTTTTTCGTGAGCTTTGCCAAGCTTAATGAGGGACTGGCCTGCAGCAGACACATGGTAATCGAAACATTAATGCAAATCAACGAAAAAAGAAACAGGGGGGGGGGTATATGTTGACAGACCATGCCATGATTATCTCTTCGACAAGCGAAACCTCTTGACCGGTAATGACCGACATTTCAGTGATCCATCCTTGGGACCAATGTTAACTGAGGCCCATGAGAGTTACGTCACGCGAGATCCATGACACTTATAAGGAGTCATGGATGGCGATGCCCCCCTTCCTTTTTTTTCTTTTTATCAAGTTCTATTGTCCCACGCTCGCGTTCTTGTTTGCAAACGTACCATAAAATGACTCGTCATCGAAAGCAACGCCGTAGGAAATCAGTGACGAGCCAAACGTTTCCACGGGCATTAGCTTGATTTTGGGATCTTCCGGCGATTCCTTCTTCTTGGCGAGCTGAGCTTGATAGACGGTGGCAGCCTGCCAGACCTTGTCTAATGTTTTGTGCTTGGCATCGGTTTCCTGCTCGAGGCGGCGAAAATCCTCGGTTGTTTGCTTTAAGCAGAAAAAGATGTCAATAAGTTTTCGAGGTTTCACAATTTCACAAGCAAGGATTGCAAAGGTGTTGTTGGCGAGGGTGTAGATTAGATTAGCTTACAGTTCCCTTAGCGGCACCAAGTCGTTCCTCCGTCCACTGAGTTAGGCCGTTGAAAAATAACGTTCGTAAGTATTATTCTGTCGACCAAACTGGATAGAGCGCGAAAACGTCGGGGGGGGAGAGGGAGAGACCTCGGTGCACGTACGAACCTGCTTAAACTTTCCAAAGTTCTTTTTCATTTGCAGTTATGGGGATAATAAGATTATGGGTATGGTACAGAAGAGACAGAGAAGGGTTTGCCCCTTCGATCCAGCAACCAGGGACCTTCGCCGTCAAAAGCCACCCGCCATTCTCATTGGCTGATGAGCGATCTGCAATATGTGGGATTTGGCGTTTTCTATCACAAAGCCAAACGGATGAGGTAAAGTGCCGCACCGGTGGGAAATGTTAAAAAAAAATAGTAAATGGCATCTGTGCCCACCGTCCAAGCGATACGCAAAATTTGTGTATCCGGAGACTGTAGAACAAACAGGCCATATTCAGTGAAGTCGAAATAGGGGGGGAAGGCCGAAAACTAATTGGTAGTAAAATGGGCGATTGAACTAAAACAACAATGGGCGCAATGTCTACATGAACATATATTCTTCCGTAATCAAACCCCCTTGCGCAAGAAGGGAACAAACACTCTCAATATAAGTTTTGAGCTCGCCAATCCAACTCATCCAAATCCAACTCGTCCTCGTCCTCGTCCTCATCGACAGCCAGTTCCTCATCCTCCTTCGCCTTCTTCGCTTTCCTCAATAACTCCCTCACTAGTACTTTTGAACTCGGCACTCCCCCAAACGCCATCCTCTCCTCCTCTTCCTCTCTGTCCTTCTTCTCCTCCTCTTCCTCATCCACACCACCCTTTGCCGCCCTCCTCAATTTCAACCGCTGCACCCTCCCCACAAGCACCCCTTGTTGCCACTCAATCTCTTCATCCCTTCCTTGCCAGAGCTCCGCCTCGTCCTCCTCCTGTATTTGCGCCGAGACCACCGATTCAGCAGCGATCTGACGTTGGAACAGTTCATATTCTCGTGCAAGAGCTTCGTCGGAGGTCGGGAGAGGCGTGTTGCGCGCTTTGGCGTCCAATTCGCGGTCGTCAAAGAAACCTTCGGGAAGGGTAGATGCGGAAGTGGCTGCAGTAACGACGGCGACGTTAGTGGCTGGAACTGTATCGAAGAAATCGGTAGGGAGGCTGGAGCTTGGTAATAAATTTGCTGCAGCAGCAGGATTGGCGTCAAAAAAGTCGGGCGGAAGTCCTGTAGCGGTTGCATTGCTATCGGTTTCATTGTGTTTGGCTCTTTTGGACGGTGGAGCATCCGGTCTTGACGCATCATCGTTTGCCTCATCCATCTCCTCTTTCTCCTCCTCCTCCTCCTCTTCCTCCTCCTCCTCCTCCTCCTCGTCCCCACCGTATCCAACCAGCCCACCGCCAGCTTTCTCCGTCTTTGCTTTCTCCACAGCTTTCCTTTTCTCTGGTTGTTGCATTGGTAGCGACACGCTTCCTGCCCCTTTCGTCCTTACTGTTGTTTCCGGCTCCATCTCTTCGTCCTCATCCCTTGCAACCCTCTTCATCGCCTGTCCCTGACCCTGACCCTGACCCTGACCCTGACCCTGTCCCTGTCCCTGTCCTACACCCTTTTCTTTCACTGCTTTGAGCCTCGCTACAACTTCCTTGTGTCCCCGGCTTGCCAAGTGCGCGTTCCACACCGCTTCGCCCTTCACCACCACAGCCGGGCCACAAACGACGCATGAAAGCTTGCCCATGGCGTCATAGCGCGCTAGAGGGTGGGTCAGACGCTGAGTTTGTTGACGAGACGAACGTGTTTGGGAGAGGAGACGGCGGACGTCGGGCTTTGGAGGCATGGCGAAAGAGAGAGGGGTTATGTTGAGGAGTGGTGTCTGTTTATGAATCCAAGTGGTGACGTCAGCACTACCACAACCAGTCACCGACTTGTTCCAAAACATGGTCAAGGCTTGTCAGGCACCCCTTCCATTATCGCCATGAGAGCATTCGTTAGCCCCGCAAACTCCCTCTTATATACTGTCATCAGCGTCTTTGGCGTCCTGTTTTTTGTGAGTCGCGAGTCGCGAGTCTTGTCCCCTTCGTCTCCTCTCAGCCCACTTAGTTCGCCCATTCCTCTCTTTGAATACAGGTCGTTCTTGGCGCCCTCTTCAACGCGGAAGTGGAAGGCCTAACAGAATCTATCAACGATCCAGACGACCCGAAAGCAGTCGCGCAATCGTGTTTTGTTGCAGCGCAGATCTACGCTCTGTTATTCTTGTCGTGCGGGTGGCAGGTGTGTTAACTGATATGATTTTTGTTAGGAGACAACGGTTTAAGTGGCCGTTGAAATCTAGCTCCTATGATCGTATCTCGTGTGCATTTCAGGCGTTCGATTAAGGAGGGAATTATGAGGATATGCTATTAGTTCCACTTTTAAATTTTGGTCACATATTTTTGCTTCCAAACACAGACATGGCTGAACTTCCGTAGCCCACCGAGTGAGATTCGGCTATAGCTAACCACTGAGATAAAGAACGATGTGGAATAATATCAGTTTAGGCGTCTAGTCATCGCGTCAATAAATTTTTTTTTTTTCCAATGAGGCGTCTCTATTGGATTACTTTTGCGCAACATCGTTTCTGCTCCTCGCGATGATCCTTAGGTACAGCAATCCCGCGAATGCAATCTCTTAGGTATGTACCCATTGTCATTGACTGTATGCCTGTTTCAAAGTGGCAAACAAATCCAGCAACGAATAACGCAATCACCATAGTAGGGCGATCTAAAGAACGGGCAGAGGCGTCAAGGGCGAATAGCAAAATGGAAACGTCCTTTGACGTTAATGAGATGAAACATGCAGTTGGATTCTCAATACTTAATAATAATATGTTCCACCTCCTCGACTATTGCTGGGAAATCGGATCATGTCTCGAATCGGCCTGCACGCTGAGGTGTCGCTTTCGACCGGCACCCATGATTGTTGTTGAAGGGTTGAAGATGCTAAAGCGACGTGATCAGGTGGCATAAGCGTCTGATTGGCGTTGATGAGGTTGGGGATTGGAGGTGGCGACGTAGTTGTGCCGTAAACTGGAAAGTGAAACCATGGTCATAACTCGGTAAGGCCAATGACTTCAATTTGGTTAATTCAAAATGTGATCGTGGCTGTGGTGAGTCCAACAATACTAGGATTTGGGGATGTTGAGTGTATGGGTTAATTGAATGGGACTGGGGACGGTCTCTATCTTTATTGGGAGTGGTAATGAGGGTCTTGGTCAAGGGTAGTGAGTTTTTTTAATCTGGAGAAGGTCTCGATGGGACTCGAGCAACAGCGCTGTTTCCGTTCTCATGGGTATCACACACCCTTACATATACCGTCATGTGGGTAAGGCATTGCTACTCGTTTCAATCGGGATAAATGATCTATTGGAAACTTATAAAAAAATGATCGCCACACTGCCATAAATGCATAACAGGAACGATGCTTGACTAATCCTCAGCGAACAGGAGATGCAAATCGGATCATAATGATATGTATGTGGTGAATGTAGATGGCAATGCATGCATTGGCACAAGAATGGAGTGATAAGGAAGATAAAAAATAAACAAAGATGGAAAGCAACGGCCTGCCCTGCCCAATCATTATATAAATGAAAACTCGACAAAAATGGTTACAGAGCAACAAAAATAAATACATCATTACGACTCAAGACCAACCACCTACCCATAATAATATTAGTAGCAAACAAACAATGTAAAACACAACACAGCAGAACCCCTGAAAAAAAACATGATTCAGTCTGAAAACAACAAAGTCGCAAACACTACTAATACCCAGCCTCCATTCTAAGATTGGAGATTTATCCACAACGACTTCACGAGATGCGAATCCTTCCACCTCCGCCATCAAAAAGGAAGAATGTATGAGAGTGAATGAAGCAATCGAATGCCAAGCGCTATATCACCGCATTGCCCCAAAGTCAAGAGGTACCCGGCTTTGGCTACGCGTATTTTAGTGGTTCTTTTACTTGGTGCCCCTGCTCTGCAACCAGAAAAACTGAGATCAAGTCCGAAACGTGTGCAGATCACCGCATCCCAGACATCAACGTCGACGTGCCTAGGAGCATGTAATTGATTGATTTTGGAATATGTTGGGGGGGGGGGCGAGGGATGAAAAATGGCGCGAGAAAGATTGGGCGAAGTCCGTGATTAGCGATATTGAGATGGTTCTTTCATTTTGCTGTGCTATCGTTTGCGTGTCTCTTCTTTCCAGTCGTGTAAACGAAGGTGTAATAAATAGCTTCAACATGTACGATACAGAATGAGCGAAACGTGCATTTCGACCTTTCAGTGTACTCGTACATAAGCCAGATCACATCGCACCAGGCTTGACCCAACAATGATTTGTACCACATCCTTTCGTTGACCCATAAATATCTCAACACAAAAATTATTGAAGCAGGCACACATACCATAAGCGTCCATCAACTTCTGCACCTGCCTGTCCTTGTCGGCTTTCGACAGATTTTTCTTCTTGTTTTCTTGTGAATGCGACCCTATTGGAGTGGACGGGCCAGCCATGGAAGCAGACGATGGTCCAGCGGCGCTACTTACGGAAGCTGATCTGCCAGCGCCGAGACGGGTTTGATAGGAAGGCGGTGGCGATGTTGACAGGCTCGCCGAAGACACCGTGGACATTGTCGGGGAGGCAGGCGTTGGTGGGAGCGGATAGCTACCACCGTTCACGCCGTTCACGCCGAAAGGGCTCGAGGTGCGTGGTCCAGAATAAGGAGGCAAGGTGCCAGTGGATGCAGTCCGCCCGCGTGCAGCCCCGCCCGGGCCAAACGAACTTTGGTGATGGTTCGAATCATATAGGGACATGCGACCACCGTCGAAGGCTGCCGAGCTATTCGACATTCCAAACGAGTTTCCACCAAACATACCACCTTGCGGGGACGGCGAAGGGTCGTCGAGGAAGTTTGCACCACCATTACCATTGCCGAAGTACCCATCACCAGGAGAATAATCACCAGGGTTCCCTGGACTTCCTGGACCCAGAGGAGGGGTCGGAGGTTGCCCTCCCCCGGATTGCATACGACTTTGACTGCGCGCTTGCTGCTGCTGCATCATTTTCTTGGCGCCAATCATGACTTTTAAGGCGCGGATCTGCAAACCAGTCTGGTTCGAGAGCGCCGCCGTCTCATATATGAGGGCAGCGGTAGACATGTTGAGCATCTGGTGCAGCGCGTGAGCGGTTAAATCCCGTAGTCGAGGAATGTCGTACATGTCGGAGAGGAGAAGGAGTTGGGCAAGAATGTGCGGTTGGTGCTGCTGCGCCGTGAGGAGATGATCGGTGTAAATGTATTGCAAAAAGGCGATGACAACAGGGAAGGGTTCCGGAAACGTGAGGGTGTGGTCCCGTGGGGACAAGATTGCGGGTTTCCGTTCCACTTTCGCCGGCGTGATATCCCCAAGTTCTTCAACCCCGTCAATTTTCTCCCCCGACTCGATACCAAGACCATCCTTCCGTGGTACCCTCACCATAACCTCAACTGTCTCTGTACTCTGCTTCAACAACTCCTTGAAGTACGGCCACCGTTGCGCTAAAATCGCCGAATTCACCGGGATATTCTGCCGATCACCCGTCAGCACCTCAAAATCCGCGAGACCAGGGTCATTGAGGAGCGAGAGACCCAGTTCTTGCGCAAGGGATGCGCATGTTGCTGGCGGTGGCTGGTACACACCGAAGGCCTCCATGTCAACGATAGTTACGTGATCGAAATTGACCTGTCTATGGTTGTAATCCTCAAGCAGGTTGCGGTCGCGGTGGCCAAGCACATAGAACTTATTGCTGGAATCGTGGAGAACACCGCGATTCCACGAACCTGATGAGAAAATGCTGCCAGTCTCGACGCGGGTCCACACTAAGTTGGCAAGGTTGAGACACCACAGGCTGAACGCTTGGCTCTGTGGAGTAAGATATGTGCCAGCGAGGATAAAGTGGTGACCCAGAACATGACCGCTAGGAAAACGGAGACCTGGCGGGAGAATGTTGCCAGACATGGAAGCAGAATGATCATCAATCTTGAAGTTGTGCTGGGTGGGCGGAAAAATGAGTTGCAGCTCCCGCCTGACGTCAGTAAAGTTGTAGTTTGAGTACAGGTAAATCGGATTCGGATTCTCTTCTGAAGGCTGATGGCTGTATGACAGGCGGTAGATCGAGTCGCGAGAATTACGTTTACCGCGGACGGAAGGAGGACGCGGTATTGCTCCATTAGAGGGACTTTTGTGGAGAGTTGGCTGGCCAGTGGGGCTGGTTACATTACGCTGTTGCGATCCAGAGGCACCATTAATGGCCGGGTTGGATGGCATTCGTCGCAGGTATTCGTCATTGCTAAGGGATGAGGCAGACAAGGGGGGTTCACCAGGGCTGCCGGGTGGGCCTCCGGAAGAAAGACCGTTCCCTAGAGGACCACCGATATCGTGTGCTTGGTTGATCCCAAACAGCGGTATGCTGCTGGCGACGGTGCTGCATACAGCCACCGAGCGATACGCACCACAATGCTTCTCGAATGGCCGCGATAGCACCCATGTCCATTCGTCCATGTCCAGCACGTTGATCTCCTCAATGTAAAGGTTGGATATATCCTGCCCGCCCACCACGACCAACCTATTGCCTGTCATTGACGACAAATGAGCGTATCTCGGCCGAGGATTGTACAAAGAAGGGACCACTTCAGGATGTCGCCAAGACAGGGCCTCCAAATCCAACACAGAGACGTCGTCGAGCACGGACAGACCATCGGCGGAGGCGCGCGAGTAACCCATACCACCGAAAAAGACGAGCTGGTTTTTGTAGGCATTAGCCGAGTGGAAGTATCGTGGCTTTGGCGGCTTGTCGGAATCTGGTGGTGGGATATGTCGAGTCCAGTGGAACGAATCTAGATCGAGAATGTACAGGTCGTTGGTCATTTTGCGCGAGGAGACCAGGCGACCCGCAAACAGGATGAGCCTGGTACCAACGACGGTCGTGGAGGCACCCACGAGCGGTGGCGGAATTTCACCGGTCGTAATGCGGGTCTGAGTGGTCAGATCGGCGATGGATTGAATGCCCGGCGCCATTTTGTTTTGAATAATAGGCAAAGAATGGGTAATGCAATATATTCAGGTATGGTTTTGCTGGTTTTGGGAGGGGGGGAGGGTCCCTTGGTGACCGGCT
>RQIL01005276.1:0-12740 GCA_003951145.1 Jimgerdemannia lactiflua
ATTTAAATTGAAAAATCCACAATTTGAATTGATTCAATTTATTTAGAAGCACTAACTACAACTATAGCCTAGTTTTAAAAAATGAAAAGCTTTCTTATATATTGTGACAATGCCTTTGAAACTGATAATATTAGAACCTGAAGACTGCTGTTACTTTGCAAGCTACTGGTTACAAGTTGTGACTCATCCATAACTCATCTTGACCCTAAGATGATCTTTATCAGAAACTCATAATGACTCATAATAACCTCAGTGGTATACTACCGACAATCAGGTGACCCTACCCCAGACCAAAGGAGAAGACCTTCAAGAATATAAAAAAGGAGTAGCAAGAAGAGGTACAACAGCATCTATAACCAAGAAGACTTACCACAAACAAAATGCCTACTATCACCTGCCAAACAGCAAGGTCAAGGAGCCACCCTGGGCCATCAGTTCAAGAATAGATGTTCAATAACATTAGAAGGGCCATGAGACTATGCACTAGAAGAATCCCTAGTCTGAATCTCTATACAAGGGAACCCTACCACTACACTCTGAACTACCGTGAAATGGAAACCAGAATCTCAATGGCCACTCAATGCCTTCTCATGTGGCAAGAGTATGAGATGGGACACCACCTCTGCCAAGAATTCCTAGAGGCCAGCCATCAAGAAATTGCAGATACTATATGCATGGACAGGCATGAGCAGTAATTGGCCAGAAGAGTCCATCAAATCTTCAGACATACTCCTTGGGCCATTCCAAACCTACAGTATGTCAAGACCTCAGACATTCAAGAGCTATCAAGCTGCCGAGTGGACCACTTAGAAGAGATGGTAGCAGAAGAGGCCCAATCTACCATTCTGGTTAAGAGTGAAGAAGTACAAGACCTCTGGAAACCCCTTCTAGAAGACAATCCAGACCAGTTCATCTGAGGTTTGATTGCCCTGTTCCAAGGCCCTCCTCTGAGGATCCGTGCCCCACAAAACCCCACAGATGTTCCCTATTTTGTGGAGGAAAATCTCATAGACTGAAGACCACAGGAGCAGTAAGAGTACTCCGCACCCTTCACTGATGATGACATCATCAGCAGTGACATCATTACTGCTGACATCACTCCTCAAGACCAAGGAAATAGCAGTGACCCATTTGTTTTGTGGGAAGAGGACTTTAACAACCTCTTGGAAAGATATGCAGACACCTCCTCCACACCTTCAGAACCCCCAATTGAAGTCAACTCACTGGTGGAAGTTGCAGAAAATGATTTGGCCAGACACCCTGAAGAAAATGAGGAAGAAGAAGAAGATGACATAATCCCAGTCATACTGAACTTCAGGTTGAATAGTGACAGTTCTATTAGTCAAATTTGATCTAGTTAGTTAGTTGTACAAATAGTGACAGCACTTTAACTAGCCTTATTCATCACAAACAAAGGATTAGCCTTATTCTACTAGTTAGTCACTTGACTTCCAAATCTGTGCTAATTCAAGAGTAGGGAATTACCAATTACTTAGCCACATACTTAGCAAAATCTATACACAACTCTGTATAAATACCCCCCAAACTGCAGTGAATAAATCCTCAGTCAATTGATTTGCAATATTAACTTAAGTTTTGAAGAACTTTGGGAAAAGACTCCAAGAGACCGGAATTCTAAGAACAAGACAACTAGAGCAATGATCACTCGAGGTTTGAGTTAAAGAATTTCTCTTGCTATGTACCAAAATCTGCATCGACTGCCATTAAGAAAACCATCAAATTAAGGACCGCTTAATTCAAAAAGACTGCCATCAAGTTAAGGAAATTGCTGCCACAGACTGCTGTGAGTTTTCAAGCCAGTTAGTTAATCACCGCCAAGTTAAAGGAAGCCACCCTTAAGTTAGCAAGTTAATCAAACATATGATACGAGTGACTGAGCTGCCACTACGAATGATTCCCCCACCACCACAAGCTGCTTAGTTTAAGATTGCTGCCACCCCATGTTGTTCAATGATCAACTGCCTATTCCCTACATTGATCATTAATCGACTCATCCAGACTGTTTATTTGAGACCTGAGTTCCCACGCACGTTGATCAACCATTACCCGTATTTGGACCCATGATAATAAATTATCCCGCCATGCATACAAGTAGCATGCCATTCAAGAAATCACCACCAGAAACCCCTTTTGTACGATCCATCATCCACATACCACTAAACAATTGAGCCATTATATTTGAATAACCTGAATGCTCGCACCCGCACTTTGATGACAAATCGGATGACCAGTCACGTGACCACCAACCCATAATCAACCATGAACCTATTTAATCATATATAATTCAGAGACCGCACTTCACAAGTATGCAAGAAACCATATAAGTTTATACAAAATACACGCCACATTCTGGAGGCTTAACTGGGAATAGTTTTCTAAAGACTTGACCTTTTGGCTCAAGAACCCAGCAGCCATCTACATTGGAGACTCCAGGAGAATCTAGCAGCCAGCAACAAGTTCAGAGACAGCCCTCTTCAGCAGAAAAGAAGGCCCACACCATTATCAGAACAGCAGTCAAGACTCTACTCAGAAATAGCAGCCAGAGGACCGAATCAGAAGATAAAAGTGACCCAGATTATGGTTTAACCTCAAGGGAGAGAAGACAACTCAGAGGACAACCAGAACCCCTCCTGATCCAAGACTTAGAAGAAGACCTTCCTGAGGAATACCAGACCCGAATTTATAGGAAGAACTCAGACAGGAGTGACTATATTTCCACAGTTATCAACTGAGCTACTCCATTGGATCGAGTATATTTTGAAACATCAGAAGGAGAGAAAGACTATCATCCATACAACTCAAGAGATGAGTTCAATTACCACCATTCAGACAGCTATACAGACTTCCAACAAGGCAAACAGAACCTCACTACTTCACAACAGCAAGGGGCAGACAAGCTCTACACCAGTTATATCAGCCCCCTAGGACCTTCAATTACCCGGACTGCTGCATCTTGGTCACTTACCCCCCCGGCACTATCCTCAAGAAGCAAGGAATACCAGCCCTCCTAGTGCCCCAGCTTTTGATAGCCCTTACCAGTCAATTAGAAGATCACTACCTTCAAGAACCTATACCCCAGCCTTAATCAGCAGACCCAGATCCCCTATACTGCCAAGATACCGCCCTCTGCCTGTACCCCCTGTACATTGAGCACCTTTCCCTTCTCCACAAGGACCATCAAAGAACACTACCCCTGAACCAACCTCAGACAGTGAGAACAGCAAAGACGAGCCAGATATGAGTTACTTACAGAAGTTCTATGGTGCAGATAATGAAGATATCAAGGAGTTCATTGGAGAAATCGAAGTACAAGCAGCTGCTAAGCGATGGGATGCAGAAGGAAACTCAGCATTGTAGATTCACTTTTGAGAGGCCCAGCCCTCCAGAGATACAACCAAGCTAAACATAATAGAGGAGAAATCTATAAAGTGGAACAAGAAGCTCACCTTGCACTATATGGAAATTATGTACAAAGATACACCATCCACAAAAACTGGCTCCGTGCCTAGTTCAATAGTCTTGAACATCAATAAGAAGCGCAAGAAGCTCTGACCTACATGACCCAAGCTATCAATGAAACCCCAAAGAGTTTCTACCATCAGATCTAAGTACAGATGATCAAGGCAAACTTGCAGCCTGCTGTCCAACTTGCACTGGCTTCAACCACCTTCCTCAATGACCTATACCCAGAACTTAGAAGGCAAGTCATTAGGATGGGATATCAGAGTATTGAGCAGCAAGTTGCTGGAGTGCAAGGATGTTGGAAAGCAGACTACAGACCAGCCCAGCAAGTACAAGTTCACCACGAACCTGCTAGAGCTGAGGCCCCAAGATCTCAAGGAACTACAGCAGAACAAGAGAATGCATTCCTCAGGGCTCAGTTGGCCAACTACGAGAACAGACCCCCACCTTCAGCTCCAGCCCAATTCAGTCAACAGCCACAGCAACAGCAGCAGCTGCCAAGGGCACAAGATGACCCAATGACCATGCTTACCAAAAAGATGAAGAACTTAGCCATTGTGGTAGCACAGTTGAAGAATCAAGAAGAAAGACAACAAGATTACCATCATGACAACAGATCAGACTACCAACAACAAAACAATAGGAGTTCTTCTCAGGCACCCTCAGCTGCAACTGTAGGCTCAGCTACAGTAGGCCCCATGTCCCTACTTGTTTCTACTGCAGAAATCAAGGCCACATCTAAAGGCACTGCCTAAGGAAGCAAGCTACCCAGTCCAATGACAGAAATGTCAACCTTATTCAGATGGATGAAGAAATCCACCAAATGGAAGAAGAAACAGTCTGGCTTCAAGACCAAGGAGACACCCCCTCATATTATGAAGCCTACCCCTCCAAGGTGACTTGGGATGCTGCCCCTGTGCAGACCAGAAGATGAGGAAGACCACCAAGGACCCCACTCCCGCTATCAGTAACAGTATCTACAGGCAAGCACTCAAGGCATGCCCATTCCTCCTTGAACACTCCCCAGGAAAATAACAAGCAAGTCAGAAGAGATACCCCTGAGCCCAAGGCCGGACCATCTAGAGTATCAAGGACTACCTCCTTGCCTGATCTCGAAGAAGATGAGTACATGAGTGTGGAGTCCTCAGTAGATGAGATGCCCACTAGAAATGAGAGACCTCACCCCCAAGGAACTAAACATCAGAAGAGTAGCAAACCTCATACAGCAGCCTCACTTTGGGACCAGATCCACCAACAGAATGCAGGCCTCACTGTCAAGCAAGTTCTCAAGAATGCCCCAGAAGTTAGGCGAAAATTCCTGAAAGAAGCCAAGGAAGATACCAAGAGACTTCCTGTCCAAGGACTACACACACAAGAGCCCAGCACTATCCATGCAGTACAAGAAAATCGACGTCAAGAGTATCAATCTACAAGGCTTGCAAGTAGAAAAGTACATGGTGAAAATGCCTGAATTCTTATTGACACTGGAGCAGCAGTCTGTATCATCACCCAGAGAATACTGGAAAGAATCGGTTGGGGAATTGATGAAGGAACCAAGGCAAGAGTAATCATGGCAGATGGATCAGTATCTACCCCCCTAGGACTTATGTGAGACATCTCCATTCAAGTAGGGAAAGCCTGCCTCAATGTTCTTCAAGCAGTTGTGACCCCTGCAACCTCCTATGATCTGATCTTGAGAACAGATTGGATGCACTGAGTTGGAGCCAATGTGGACATCAGAAGGCAACTCCTAGTCTTCACCATTCATGGGCAGAAGCACAAGGCACCTATCGAGTCAAGAGGGTCATCAAGGAAAGCAAGCTAAGTCTCTGAGACAGAATGGCAAGGACATGGCGAGACAACCACCACTACCGAGGATGAGGATGAGAGTGAAGCAAATTTTCTGCAAGAATTGGGAAATGACTTTGATGCCCCTAGAGATCAAGATAGCAGACCAGAAGAACCCTTTATTGGAGTCATTGATATTGAAGGTTTACAGTCAAGGATTGATGGAAGCAATAATGAAAGAGCAGTATGTAAGTTTGCAGGACCATCCACATAGCCGCCACCTCCATTGGTAGAGAATCGAATCATGCGAGCCTTCTGCCTAGGCAAGTGCGAGCATTTCAACCACTTCTACTCACCAAGAGATGATTGTATCAACTGCTGAATCCTGGACATCAAGAAGGTTCCAATGCCAGCAATCAAAGATAGAGATGAATTAAGACAAGCACCAGTCCCCACCTGAGCAACTCCAAAGACCTTCAAGAAGACATACCAAGAGCAACAAAAGGTTCTTTCCTGACAATCTGTTGAAACTCTCACAATTGAAAAAGACAGCAGTAGTTCCTACACTATTACTTGAGCCCTTCAGATTACCCTGCCCACCTATGGCAAGTACCGAAAAAGATACCCCACCAGCAAGGAAGTCAAGAAGCAAAATGAAGACTTTGTCAAGAAAGGACACTGTGATTGCGGAAAGACCTTCACCTGTTACTGATGTAAACATCGAAGTATCTATCTTAACGAAGATGTCCACAAAAGCCAAGTCAAAAGAAGGGACCCCACCCTGCAAGAACCCTGAATCCACTGGACCTGCCAAAAGTGCAAAGAGATCAACTATGAAGGGAACTGCAAAGCAAAGAACAAGACTACCATCTGGGACCTACCATTGGAAATTCTGGCCATCATCCATTGGCATTGCCACCCATATGAAGGAAATCAAGGAGTTAATCTTGCCTTCACTCTCATGGAAGCCTTGGACCCACTTGGAAGGACAGGATTCAATTACACAAAGAACCCAAAAACAGGAGCACACTGGCCATTCTTCAAGCCAGAATGAATGGAGTTTCCACCTGCAATTGTAGCTGCTGGAGTACTCTTCCTCAAGACTCAGTCAGTCATTCAAGTCAAGTTACTATTGCTATGGGCTCAACCCCCTCTTACACAAACAGAAGGATCAGGGGGGTATGACCTCTGTCTCCCCTATCAAGCAGTAATCCGACCCAGAAGTACCAGGACCTTTGACCTCCAAATTGCACTTACTATACCACTGGGACTCTATGGTTGACTAGCATCAAGATTATCTTTGACAGCTAAAGAAATTACCATGGAAGGAGGAGTCATTGATCAAGACTACTGAGGCCCCCTCAAGGTCATTATCTACAATAATAGAAGGACCCACCAAAACTTCAGCCCCTTGACAGCTATCTGCCAGATACTCTTCATCAAGACTTCACAACCTACCATCCAAGAAGCAAAGCAACTGGACAGTACTAAGAGAGGACAAGGAGGCTTTGGAAGCACCAATAGAGACCACCAGGAACCACCCATTGAGGTTCATGTAGCAAGAGTAGCTCAGTTCAGACAAATGAGACCCTATATCTGCCATCCCATCCGAGCAAGAGAAGATATCACCCTGCAACCTTACCAGCAAAGAGGCCTTGATGTAAACCTCCCAGTAGAAGCTGACAACTTGATATTTGCACCATCAATGGAGCTCCGAGAAAAATATCACCTACTTCTGACAGAAGAATGAATTCATGACCAGATGTCACCAATTCACATCCCTATCAGGAACATGGGCTTCGAGGTAATCACCATCCCCAAAGGAACAATACTGGGATATTTCGAACCACTGATAGACACCTATGAGGAGGAAGTCTTTGAATTTTTGGGAAACAACAAGCCCTCTCCGGTGAGACTAATGGTACCAGGGAGAAAGACTCAGCAATCAAAGCCATTGACATTGAGACAACTCTAACCAAGGATCAGCAACAACAGATACAGGAGTTGATAGAAGAATACAAGGATATATTTACCACTACATACAATAACTTCCCACCATATCAATATGGAGAGCACCCTATACATACTGGAAATGTGAACCTATCCGACAGCACCCCTACCGAACACCACACCACCTGAACAACAATACATAGAAGAAATGCTATGAAATGGAGTTATCAGACCCTCATCAAGCCCCTGGGCTTTGCCAGCAATTATCGTGCCAAAGAAAGGAGGATGGAGATTAGTTGTGGATTTCAGGAAACTCAACAAAGTTACTACAGAAGATGCCTACCTGCTGCCAAGAATAGATGACCTCCTCAATGCCCTCAGAAAAGCCAAGTACATGACCACTACAGATCAGTTCTAAGGATTCCAAGTAATACCCATAGCCAAGGAAGACATCTGCAAAACAGCCTTCATCACCAGATGAGGACAGTATAAATATCTCCGGATGCCATTTGGACTCTGCAATGTACCAGCTTCATTCCAAAGAATGATGAACCATGTCTATTGGGACCTCATTGGAAGAAATGTGCTAGTCTATATAGATGATATAATCATCTACTCCAAGACATTTGAGCAATACTTACAAGACCTCTGTGAAGTATTTGATACCATCTGAAGCTCAGAACTCAGACTCAATGCCAAGAAATGCTTCTTTGGGAAACACCAAGTCGAATACCTGGAGTATGTTGTCTCAGCTCAAGGTACACATGCTGACCCACATAAGGTGGAGAAAGTCAAGAACTACCCAGTTCCTACCTCAGCAAAGGAGACCCTATCCTTTCTCATGTTGGCATCCTATTACCAGAGATTCATCCCAAGATTTTCAGACAAGGCAGCACCACTCCAAGACATCTCCAAGAAGGACCAACCATTTTACTGGAAGGAAGATCAGCAGAAGTCATTTGATCTACTCAAGAAAGCCCTCACTGAAGCCCCTGTCCTGGTGTGGCCAAATTTCAACAAACAATTCATCCTGGCAACTGATGCCTCTGCCCTTGGACTTAGATCTATTCTATCTCAACAAGATGACCAGAAGAAGGAACATGTCATTGAGTATGCTAGCAAAGCCACAAATGAGACTCAGGTGAATTATGATACCACCAAACTGGAATACCTTGCAGTAGTATGGGCAGTAGATCATTTCCACCACTATCTCTTGGGAAAGAGATTTGCCCTCATCACAGACCATCAAGCTCTCCAATGGTTGTTCAAGAAACCAGAGCCCTCAGGAATCTTTGCCAGGTGGATCATGTCTCTGCAAGAATACCAGTTCACCATTGTCTACAAGAAGGGTATCAAGAATTCAAATATGGACACCTTGTTAAGAATCCCATGAACTCAAGAAGGGAAGGAGCCCCCATGAGAGAAGGCTACTTCCCACTCACCTAAATGAATTAAGAATTGTACCTTGCCCTCATCTGGAGCCTGCATCATAGGAGCTTCAAGAAAGGAATCCAGCCTGCCCATAAGCTGTTTATCCAAAGAAACTTCAAGAAATTTCAAGAAGGCGATGGCAAACTTTGGAGAGTAGAAGGAGACCGATACACCTGAGTTCCAAGAGAAGACGAGATACCAAAGATACTTATAACCAACCATAACCAGAATGCACACTGAGGAATTGGAGCTACCATTACCAGAATCAAGAAAAGATACTGGTGGCCCAAAATGAGGAAGCAGATTTCTACTCACATATAACAATGTGATACTTGCCAGAGATACCAACAAAAACCAACCAACAAAGCACCATTAATGCCAATCCCAGCTTCTGCCAGAGCTTTCCAGAGACTTGGAATTGATATCATTGGACCCTTACCAGTAACTTGCTGAGGAAGATGCTATATCCTCACTATTGAAAACCACCTGATGAAATGGCCTGAAGTCTTTGCCATTGAAACTGCTGATGCTCAGACAATCATTGGAATCCTGTATGATGAAATTTTCAGCCATCATAGTGTCTCTCAAGAAATCATTACAGACCAAGACTGCGAATTTGTCAACAAAGTAATGAAAACCTTTGCAAGTAACTTCAAGATCAAGCTGCAGCAAACAACAGCTTACTACCCATAGGCAAATGGACTCACCGAGCGAATAAACTAGACCATCAAGTGAGGTCTCAGCAGGACTTAAGATCAATTAAACTGGGATATCTATCTCCCAGCAATCCTGTTCAGTATCCACACCTCAAAGGCTACTGCTACCCAACAGACCCCCTTCTATCTGGTGTATGGTCAAGAAGTACAAGATCCTGCTGAACCAGTCCAACCAAATTTGAGGAAATGAGTCACCAAGGAGATCACCCAGTTACACAAAGTACACCAGCAAGCACAAGGATTCATAATACAAGCACAAGAATGGCAAAAGAAGTACTATGACTGCAAAACTGACTTGGAGCTCCTGCTCATTGGACAACAAGTCTTGGTCTACCAAACCATCATAGAAGGAAACTGGAGTGCCAAGCTCGAACCAAAATGGGAAGGACCCTATCTCATATACCAAGTATTTGCGAACTACACCTACCAACTCAAAACCCTGGATGGAATCATTCTCAAGACCAAGATATACCACAACTGCATCAGGCTCTACTATCCGAGGGAGACAAAACACATTGATCAATCCCTGTATTGACTTCCTTAAATTGTCAATGACATATGGCAATAACCGGTGCCTTAAGTATTGGAAGTTTACTTTGGGACCCTGGAACCAGCAGAATATTTAGTAAACCGAAGTACACTGAAATGAAGCTACTAGCTGGGTTCGAACCCCTCCTGGATAGTTAGTTTAGTAATAGGCCCTCTGCCCTATATAAGGATGGCCAGTCCCCACCAATGCACCAACAATCTGCTCTTCAAAGAAACCAAGATACTGCTATCTCTGTATAACTCACTGCCGAGGATGGCTCTAATTTTGCAAGGAGATGTCTTTGAAACTGGTGACATTAGAACCTGAAGACTGCTGTTACTTTGCAAGCCACTGGTTGTAAGTCATGACTCATCCATGACTCATCTTGACCCTAAGATGATCTTCATCAGAAACTCATAATGACTTATAATGACCTCAGTGGTATACTACTGACAATCAGGTGACCCTACCCTGGACCAAAGGAGAAGACCTTCAAGAATATAAAAAAGGAGCAGCAAGAAGAGGTACAACAGCATCTACAACTAAGAAGACTTACCACAAACAAAATGCCTGCCATCACCTGCCAAACAGCAAGGTCAAGGAGCCACTCTGGGCCATCAGTTCAAGAACAGATGTTCAATGACATCAGAAGGGCCATGAGACTGCACACTAGAAGAATCTCTAGTCTGAATCTCTATACAAAGGACCCCTACTACTACACTCTGAATCACCATGAAATGGAAACCAGAATCTCAATGGCCACTCAATGCCTTCTCATATGGCAAGAGTATGAGATGGGACACCACCTCCACCAAGAGTTCCTAGAGACCAGTCATCAAGAAATTGCAGATGCTATATGCATGGACAGACATGAGCAGCAATTGGCCAGAAAAGTCCATCAAATCTTCAGACATGCTCCTTGGGTCATTCCAAACCTACAGTATGTCAAGACCTCAGACATTCAAGAGCTGTCAAGCTGCCGAGTGGACCACTTAGAAGAGATGGTAGCAGAAGAGGCCCAATCTACCATTCCGATTAAGAGTAAAGAAGTGCAAGACCTCTGGAACCCCCCTTCTAGAAGACAATCCAGACCAGTTCATCTGAGGTTTGATTGTCCTGTTCCAAGGCCCTCCTCTGAGGATCCGCGCCCCACAAAACCCCACAGATGTTCCCTATTTTGTGGAGAAAAATCTCATAGACTAGAGACCACAGGAGCAGCAAGAGTACTCCGCACCCTTCACTGATAATGACATCATCAGCAGTGACATCATTACTGCTGACATCACTCCTCAAGACCAAGGAAATAGTAGTGACCCATTTGTTTTGTGAGAAGAGGACTTTAACAACCTCTTGGAAAGACATGCAGACACCTTCTTCACACCTTCAGAACCACCAACTGAAGTCAGCTCACTGGTGGAAGTTGCAGAAAATGATTTGGCCAGACACCCTGAAGAAAATGAGGAAGAAGAAAAAGATGATATAATCTCAGTTACACTGAACTTCAGGTTGAACAGTGATGGTTCTATTAGCCAAATTTGATCTAGTTAGTTAGTTGCACAAACAGTAACTGCACTTTAACTAGCCTTATTCATCACAAACAAAGAATTAGCCTTATTCTACTAGTTAGTCACTTGACTTCCAAATCCATGCTAATTTAAGAGTAGGGAATTACCAATTACTTAGCCATATACTTAGCAAAATCTGTGCACAACTCTGTATAAATACCCCCCAAACTGCAGTGAATAAATCCTCAGTCAATTGATTTGCAATATCAACTTAAGTTTTGAAGAACTTTGGGAAAAGACTCCAAGAGACCGGAATTCTAAGAACAAGACAACTAGAGCAACGATCGCTCGAGGTTTGAGTTAAAGAATTTCTCTTGCCACGTACCAAAATCTGCATCGACTGCTGTTAAGAAAACCGTCAAGTTAAGGACCACTTAATTCGAAAAGACCACCATCAAGTTAAGGAAATTGCCACTATGGACTGCTGTAAGTTTTTAAGCCAGTCAGTTAATCACTGCCAAGTTAAAGAAAGCTACCCTCAAGTTAGCAAGTTAATCAAATATATGATATGAGTGACTGAGCCGCTACTACGAACAATTCCCCCACTGCCATAAGCCGCTTAGTTTAAGATCACTGCCACCTCATATTATTCAACGATTGACTGCCTGTTCCCCACATTGATCATTAATTGACCCATCCAGACTGTTTATTTGAGACCTGAGTTCCCATGCACATTGATCGACTATTGTCCATATTTGGACCCACAATAATCAACCATCCCACTGCACATACAAGCAGTGCACTGTTCAAGAAATTGCCACCAGAAACCCCTTTTGTATGATCCATTGCCCACATACTACTAAACAATTGAGTCATCATATTCGAATAACCCGAATGCTCACACCTGTACTTTGACGACAAATCAGATGACCATTCATGTGACCACCAACTCATAATCGACCACGAACCTATTTAATTCATATATAATTCGGAGACCGCGCTTCACAAGTGTGCAAGAAACCATATAAGTTTATATAAAATGCATGCCATAATATATATTTATATTTTCATTATTTATCATATATTTATACACAGTTTATCTAATTTTGTAAAATTTCTTCTATATAGTATATCTGTAATGCAGACAAATTTATCTGTAAAATTTCAATACTTATACATCTTTACAAATACTTACATTTATGTAGCAAGCTTTGGATATTACTCTGCATGCCTTAATAGATCTATACTATGTCCATTTCACAAATTTAGCAAGTAATACAGCTGTTGACCAAGATATATATATCTAATAAGATATATTATTCACTTTTTCATATTTGC
>RQIL01005287.1:0-12737 GCA_003951145.1 Jimgerdemannia lactiflua
TGAGTATTCCGGTTGACTATGGCATTTGGGACTATGTGGGTATTCCTTGGTTCGATCTTTACTCCAGTTATTCTTTCCATCGTGTGGCCTTGTGGGTGCCTGGCAGTCCAGTATCTTTGGGCATAGGCGACTTTCTGTCCTAGGTCTAGTGCCATTGGGGTGGATCGGATGGCTAGGGCGATTTCTTGGTGGATACCTTTCATAAAGGTATTTTCGGCCACCTGGTCTTGAACTGCATCAGGATAGTCAGCAAGGACTATTTGATGCCGGATCCTTGTGTAGAATGTGTTTGGGTCTTCGGACATTCCTTGACAAATGGTGTTTAATTGATCCTTGAGGGCTTGTTTGATTTCATCAGTGTAGTAAGCATTTCGGAGCCAATCTTTCATTGCTAACAGTGTTGCTGGGGCATCAGCTCCTGCATGGTTGACTGCAGTGAAGGCGGTTCTTGCTGGGCCTCGAAGGCTTATGGGGAGTAGGGCTACTTGTTGTACTGGTGTTAAGGTCCTAACAGCAGCATATTGCTCGAAATCATCAATGAAAGTGATGATTGATTCATCAGAGGTATATCCATGGAATACGGGTGGTCTCATATCCATTCTGTCAGGTTGGGTTGTGTGGGTTCTTGTGGCGGTTGTTCATTGTTCAGCTTGAAAGTGAGGGATTCGTCTTGAATCACCAGCCAATGGGCACCAAGTTGTAACGTAGCAGACGCTAAACTTAGCAAGTACGTCAGATTTCTTGATCTTGAATTCTTGTCTTCTTGACTCCCAGAGTCAGTAGTTCCGTGAGGCCAAATGTGTCAAAGAGGTAATCCCGAAAGTCCCTTTATTGGTATACTTGTTCTTTATGCTAACACTTTTGATCTGAGGTTTATTCACTCTAAGATACTGGGTTATTTATACAAGTTTGCTAACTATGAGGTGGTTGAGTTACGTGGCCAGGCTGTGAGTCATTTCGCCACTTGGCGAAATAATCTCGCCATTTGGCAGAATGCTATACTATATTGGGTCTTCGATCCTGCCATTTGGCAGAATAATCTCACCATTTGGCAGAATCGGGGACTGCTAACTATAAGACTGTACTAATTCGGGACTGTTCACGATCAAATGTCTATCCCTTATTCCTTCTTCCATATTTGGTTCTACCGTCACATTAGTTAGTTGTACAAACAGTAACTGTACTTTAACTAGCATAAACAAAAAATTAGCCTTATTCTACTAGTTAGTCACTTGACTTCCAAATCCACACTAATTCAATAGTAGGGAATTACCAATTACTTAGCCATATACTTAGCAAAATCCATACACAACTCTATATAAATACCCCCACAAACTGCAGTGAATAAACCTCAGTCAATTGGCATTTATCTGAATGACAAAGAAGTCTAGTGTAAGATAAACCAACTTAAGTTTTTAAGAAACTTTGGGAAAAGACTCTAAGAGTCAAGGATAACTCTTATTCAAGACCACTGAGTTTAAGGAAATCAACCACTGTTAAGAAATCACTACCATAGATTGCTGCAAATTTTAAGTCAGTCAAGTTTTGCCACCAAGTTAAGGAAATTGCTACCACTAAGGAAGCCACTGCCAAGTTAAAGGAAACCACTAAGGAAATCACTCTTGGATACCCAAGTTACAGTCAGTCAGTTAACTGTTACATATTCAAGTAGTGCATTCAAAAAGACCTGCCAGACCATCAGAAATCTGCCCTCAAGTTAATCAAACATTGACCCAATAAACAATTCCCGACTATCAACCTGCTGTACCCAGACTGCTTATTCAAGATAGAAAGATCACTGCTGCCCCATAATTGATGACTGCCCGATCCCTATACTACATTTAATAGACTCACCCAGAATATTTATTTGAGACCCAAGTTCCCATATATATTAATTGACTCACCCAGACTGCCAAGTTACAAAGATCAATGCCATATTAACTACCCCATGTATGTTGATTGACAATCAACCTACCCAACTGCTCATATTTGGATCCAGATCATTACCATGCTTAACCAACTATCATGTTAGCTGCTCGCCATGTAAATTCAAGCCTATGTACCCAAGTAATTGCTGCCAGGAATGTCCTTTTTATATGATTGATCCATCATCAACCACTGAATAATTGAGCCATCATATTCAAAAGTCCATTATCAACCCGAATCCCTGCCAACAATGCAAATGACCTCTGACTTTGAACATTTTGAATGACCATCATATGATCACTGACCCATAATTGACGCAAACAATCTATTTAATTCCTATTAATTTGAAGACTGTACTTTACAAGTAGCACATTGAGCTATACAAGAAGCATATAGTTATACAAAACATACACCACATTTTGGAGGCTCAACTGGGAATAGTTTTCTTAAAGACTTGACCTTTTGGCTCAAGAATCCAGCAGTCATCTACAGTAAAGAATTCAGGAGGACCTACTCAGCAACAAGACCAGGGCCAGCAACAGCCCTCTTCAGTAGAAAATAAAGTACATACCATTGTTAGGACAGCAGCCAAGACCCTATTCAGAAACAGTAGCCAGAAAACTGAATTAGAGGAAAGAAGTGACCCAGATTATGGTTTAACTTCCAGAGAAAGGAGACAACTCAGAGGCCAACCAGAATCCCTTCAGATCCAAGACCTAGAAGAAGATCTTCCTGAAGAATACCAGATCCTAATCTATAGGAAGAACTCAGACAGAAGTGACTATATTACCACAGCTATCAACCAAGCTACTCCACTAGACTGAGTATATTTTGAAACATCAAAAGAAGAGGAAGACTACCACCCATACAACTCAGGAGATGAGTTCAATCTATATCACTATTTAGACAGCTACACAGACTTCCAGCAAGATGAACTAGACCTCACTGCTTCACAACAGCAAGGGGTAGATGAGTTCAACACTGGTTATATCAGCCCTCTAGCACCTTCAATTACCCAAGTCCCTGTATCTTGATCACTTACCCCCTGATACTACTCTTAAGAAACAAGGAACATCAGCCCTCCTAGTGCTCCAGTATTCAATAACTACCACTAGTCTACCAGAGGACCCCCACCACTATCAAGAATCCCTACCCCAGTATTGGTCAGAAGAGTCAGATATTCTACATCACTAAGACATCACTCTCTGCCTATACCCTCTGTACATTGAGCACCTTTACCACTCCCATAAGGACTATCAAGGAATGCTACCCCTGAATCAGTCTCAGATAGTGAGAATAGTAAAGATAAGCCAGACATGAGTTACTTACAGAAGTTCTATGGTATAGATAATAAAGACATCAAGGAGTTTATTAGAGAAATCAAGATATAAGCAGCTGCCAAGTGATGGGATACAGAAAGAAAACTCAACATTGTGGAGTCACTTTTGAGAGGTCTGGCCCTCCAAAGATACAATTAAGCCAGACAGAATGAAAGAGAAATCCATAGGGCAGAACAACATACTTACCTTGCACCAAATACAAATTATATACAAAGATATACTATCTACAAGGACTGGCTCCATGTCCAGTTCAATGGTCTTGAACACTAATAAGAAGCATAAGAAGCTCTAACCTACATGATCCAAGCTGTCAATGAAACCCCAAAGAGTTTCTACCATTGGATCTAAGTACAGATGATCAAGACAAACTTGCAGCCTGCAGTCCAACTGGTACTAGCTTCAACTACCTTCCTCAATAGCCTATACCCAGAGCTCAGAAGGCAAGTCATCAGAATGAGATATCAGAGTATTGAGCAATAAGTTACTGAAGCACAAGGATGCTGGGAAGCAGACTATAGACCAGCCCAGCAAGTATAAGTTCACCACAAACCCACTAGAGTTAAGGCCCCAAGATCTCAAGTAACTATAGTAAAACAAGAGAATGCATTTCTCAGAGCCTGGCTGGCCAACTATGAGAACAGACCCCCAACTTCAACTCTAGCCCAATTCAGTCAACAGCCACAGCAGTAGTCACCAAGAGTTCAGGAAGATCCCATGACAGTCCTCACCAAACAGATGAAAGATCTGGCCATTACAGTTGCTCAGCTGAAGAATCAGAGAGGAAGACAGTAAGACTATCACTGAGACAATAAGTCAAACTATCAGCAATGAGATAATAGAAGTTCATCTCAGGCACCACAAGTATTAGGTCTACCCATGACAGGCTCCTATGCCCCAATATGCTTCAATTGTGGAAATCAGGGACACATATAAAGATTCTGCCTGAAGCTACAGTCTACCCAGTCCAATGATAGAAATGTCAACCTCATTCAAATAGATGAAGAGGCCCATCAAATGGAAGAAGAAACTGCTTGGCTTTGAGATCAAGGAGACACCCCCTCATATTATGAAGTCTATCCCTCCAAGGTAACTTAGGAGACAGCACCTACTCAGACCAGAGGATGAGAAAGACTCCCAAAGACCCCACTCCCACTATTGCTAGTAATGGTATCAACAGGCAAGCACCCAAGATATGGCCATTTCTTCTCAGATACTCTACAAGAGAAGAGTAAGAAAGTTAGAAGAGATATCCCTGAAGCAGAAGCAGGACCATCCAGGACAACCCCAAGCACTACTCTGCCTGATCTTGAGGAAGATGAACACATGGGTGTAGAATCCTCAGCTGATAAGTTGTCTATCAGAAATGAAAAACCCCACCCAGGATTTAGATATGGAAGGAACAGCAAGCCCCATGAAGCAGCCTCTCTTTTGGAACATATCTGCACTCAAGATGCAGGCCTTACAGTCAAGCAAGTCCTCAAGAATGCACCAGAAGTTAGGCAAAAATTCCTGAAGAAAGCTAAAGAAGATACCAAGAGACTCTCTGTCCAAGGACCACATCCATAAAAGCCCAGCACTATCCATACAGTATATGAAAATTGGCATTAAGAACACCAATCTATAAGACTTATAAGTGGAAAAGTGTATGGAGAAAATGTCCAAATTCTTATTGACACTGGAGCAGCAGTCTGCATCATCACCTAGAGAATGCTGGAAAGAATCAGTTAGGAAATTGATGAAGGAACCAAAGCAAGAGTTATTATGGCAGATGGATCAGTATCTACCCCCCTTGGACTTGTACAAGACATCCCTATTCAAGTAGGGAAAGCCTGCCTCAATGTTCTCCAAGCTGTTGTGACCCTAGCAATCTCCTATGATCTGATCTTAGGAACAGATTGGATGTACTGAGTTGGAGCCAATGTGGACATCAGAAGGCAACTCCTAGTCTTCACCATTCATGGACAGAAGCATAAGGTACCCATTGAGATCATCAAGGAAAGCAAGTCAAGCCTCAGAGACAGAATGGCAAGGATATAGTGAAATACCTACTACTATCGAAGATGAAGATGAGAGTAAAGCAAATTTTCTACAAGAATTAAGAAGTGACTTTAATGTCCCTAGAGATCAAGATAGTGAGACAGAAGAACCCTTTGTTGGAGTCATTAACATCGAAGGTCTACAAGCAAGAATTGATAGAGACAATAATAAAAGAGCAGTATGTGAGTTTGCAGGACCATCCATATAGCCACCACCTCCATTGGTAGATAATCAAATCATGTGAGCCTTTTGCCTAGACATGTGTGAGCATTTCAACTACTTTTTCTCACCAAGAGATGATTGCAGCAACTGCCAAATTCTGGACATTAAGAAGGTTCCAATGCTAGCAATTGAGGATAAGGATAAATTGAAACAAGTACCAGTCCCTAGTTGAGCAACTCCAAAGACCTTCAAAAAGACCTATCAAGAACAATAAAAGGTTCTTTCCCAATAACCTGTGGAGACTCTCACAATCAAAAAGGATAGCAACAGTTCCTACACTATCACCCAAGCCCTTCAGATTACCCTGCCCACCTATGATAAGTATCAGAAGAGATACCCCACCAGCAAGAAAGTCAAGAAGTGAAATGAAGGCTTTGTCAAGAAAAGATACTGTGATTATAGAAAGACCTTTACTTGTTATTGGTATAAACATTGAAGTATTTATCTTAGCAAGGATGTCTACAAGAGCTAAGTCAAGAGAAAGGACCTCACTCTGTAAGAACCCTAGATCTGCTGGGCCTGCTGAAAATGCAAGAAGATCAATCATAAAGGAAACTGCAAAGTGAAGAAAAAGACCTCCATCTGGGACCTACTATTGGAAGTTCTGGCCATCATCCATTGGCATTGCTGCCCACATAAAGGAAATCAAGGAGTCAATCTTGTCTTCACTCTCATGGAAGCCCTGGACCCCCTTGGAAGGACTGGATTCAATTACACAAGGAACCCAAAGACAGGAGCATACTGGCCATTCTTCAAGCCAGAGCAAATAGAGTTCTCACCTATAATTGCAGCTGCTGGAGTATTATTTCTCAAAACTCAGCCAGTCATTCAAGTCAAGCTACTATCACCTTGGGCCCAGCCCCCTCTTGCACAGACAGAAGGATCAGTTGAATATGACTTCTGTCTCCCCTATCAAGCAGTAATCCGACCCAGAAGCACCAGGACCTTTGACCTTCAAAGTGCACTTACTATACCATCAGGACTCTATGGTCAACTGGTATCAAGATCATCTCTAGCAGCTGAAGGAATTACCATAGAAGGAGAAGTCATTGATCAGGACTACCAAGGTCCTCTCAAGGTCATCATCCACAATAATAGAAGGACTCACTGAAACTTCAGCCCCTTGAAAGCTATCTGTCAAATCCTCCTCATCAAGACTTCACAGCCCATCCAAGAGGTAAAGCAACTGGACAGCACCAAGAGAGGACAAGGAGGTTTTGGAAGTACCAATAGAGACCACCAGGAACCACCCATTGAGGTTCATGTAGCAAGAGTAGCTCAGTTTAGACAAATGAGACCCTATATCTGCTGCCCCATCTGAGCAAGAGAAGACATCATCCTGCAACCTTACCAGCAAAGAGATCTTGATGTATACCTCCCAGTAGAAGCTAACAACTTGATATTTGCACCATCAATAGAGCTTTGAGAAAGTATCACCTACTCCTAGCAGAAGAACAAATTCATGACCAGATATCACCAATTTATATCTCTATCAGAAACATGGGCTTCAAGGTGATCACTATCCATAAAGGAACAGTACTGGGATATTTCGAACCACTAATAGACACCTATAAGGAAGAAGTCTTTGAATTTTTGAGAAACAGCAAGCCCTCTCCAGTGAGACTGATGGTATTAGGGAGGAAGACTCAGCAATCAAAGCTATTGACATTGAGACAACTCTAATCAAGGATCAGCAATAATAGATACAGGGGTTGATATAAGAATACAAAGATATATTTACCACCATATACAATAACTTCTCACCATATCAATATGGAGAACACTCTATATATACTGGAAATACGAAATCTATTTAACAGTACCCCTACCAAACACCTTACTATCTGATTGAGTTTGAACAACAATACATAGAAGAAATATTACAAAATGGAGTTATCAGACTATCTTCAAGCCCCTGGGCTTTACCAGCAATCATTATACTAAAGAAAAGAGGATGGAGATTAGTTGTGGATTTCAGAAAGCTTAATAAAGTCACCACAGAAGATGCCTACCCACTGCCAAGAATAAATGACCTCCTCAATGCCCTCAGGAAAGCCAAGTATATGACCACCATAGATCAGTTCCAAGGATTCCAAGTAATACTCATAGCCAAGGAAGACATCTGCAAAACAGCTTTCATCACTAGACAAGGACAATATGAATATCTCTGAATGCTATTTGGACTCTGCAATGCACCAGCCTCATTCCAAAGAATGATGAATCATATCTACCAGAACCTTATTGAAAGAAATGTACTAGTCTATATAGATGATGTAATCATCTACTCTAAGATATTTGAGCAATACTTACAAGACCTCTACAAAGTGTTTGATACCATCCAAAGCTCAGGACTTAGACTCAATGCCAAGAAATGCTTCTTTGGGAAACATCAAGTTGAATACCTGAGGTATGTTGTCTCAGCTCAAGGAACACATGCTGATCCATGCAAGGTAGAGAAAGTCAAGAACTACCCAGTTCCTACCTCAGCAAAGGAGACCCTATCCTTTCTCATGTTAGTATCTTATTACCAGAGATTTATCCCAAGATTCTCAGACAAGGCAGCACCACTTTGAGATATCTCTAAGAAGGACCAACTATTCTACTGGAAGGAAGATCAGCAGAGGTCATTTGATCTACTCAAGAAGACCCTCACTGAAGACCCTGTTCTGGTGTGACCAAATTTTGACAAACCATTCATCCTAGCAACTGATGCCTCTGCCCTTGGACTTGGATCAATTTTATCCCAGCAAGATGACCAGAAGAAGGAACATATTATTGAATATGCCAGCAAGACCATAAATAAGACTCAAGCAAACTATGGAGCCACCAAACTGGAGTGCCTTGCAGTAGTATGGGCAGTGGACCACTTCAGACACTATCTCTTGGGAAAGAGATTTGCTCTCATCACTGACCATTAAGCCCTACAATGGCTGTTCAAGAAACTAGAGCCTTCAGGAATCTTTGTCAGATGGATCATATCTCTGCAAGAATATCAGTTCACCATTGTCTACAAGAAGGGTATCAAGAATTCCAATGTGGATACTTTGTCAAGAATCCTGTGAACTCAAGAAGGAAAGGAGCCCCTATGAGAGAAGACTGCTTCCCACTCACCCAAATGAACCAAGAATTGTGTCTTGCCCTCATCTGGAATCTACATTATAGGAGCTTTAAGAAAGGAATCTAGCTAGCTCACAAGCTATTTATCCAGAGAAACTTCAAGAAGACAATGGTGAACTTTGGAGAGTAGAAGGAGATTAATACACCTGAGTTCCAAGAGAAGATGAGATACTAAAGATACTTACAGCCAACCATGATCAAAATGTATACCAAGGAATTGGAGCTACCATTGCCAGAATCAAGAAAAGATACTGGTGGCCCAAGATGAGGAAATAAATTTCTACACACATTCAGCAATATGATACTTGCCAGAGATACTGACAAAAACCAACTAACAAAGCACCATTAATACCAATCCCAGCCCCAGCCAGAGTCTTCCAAAGACTTGAAATTGATATTATTGAACCCCTATCAGTAACTTGCTGAGAGAGATGCTACATCCTCACCATTGAAGACCACCTGACAAAATGGCCTGAAGCCTTTATCATTGAGACTACTGATGCTCAGACAATCATTAAAATCCTGTATGATGAAGTTTTCAGCTGCCATGGTGTCTCTCAGGAAATAATTACAGACCAAGGCTGAGAATTTGTCAACAGAGCAATGAAGATCTTTGCAAGTAACTTCAAGATTAAGCTGTAGCAAACAACAGCTTACCACCCACAGGTAAATGGACTTATCGAGCAAATGAATCAAACCATTAAGTGAGGTCTCAGTAAGACTCAAGATCAATTGAACTGGGATATCTACCTTCTAGCAATTCTGTTCAGTATCCATACCTCAAAAGCAGCTACCAGTCAATAGACCCCCTTTTACTTGGTGTATGGTCAAGAAGCTTAGGATCCTGCTGAACCAGTCCAACCAAATTTGATGAAATAAGTTACTAAGGAGATAGCCCAGTTATACAAAGTACACTAGCAAGCACAAGGATTTATCACACAAGTACAAGAATGGCAAAAGAAGTATTATGACCACAAAGCTGACTTAGAGCTCCTGCTCATTAGATAACAAGTCTTGGTTTACCAAACCATCATAGAAGGAAACTGGAGTGCTAAGCTCGAGCCAAAATGAGAAGGACCCTATCTCATACACCAAGTGTTTGCAAACCATACCTATCTACTCAAGACCCTGGATAGAGTTATTTTCAAGACCAAGATATACCACAACCACATCAAGATCTACTACCTGAGAGAAACAAAATGCATTTCCCAATCTCTCTATTGACTTCCTTGAATTATTGATGATATATGGCAATAACTAGTACCTTAAACATCAGAAGTTTACTTTGGGACCCTGGAACCAGCAGAACATCTAGTGAACTGAAGTACACTGAAATAAAGCTACTAGCTGGGTTCAAACTCCTCCTGGATGGTTAGTCTAGTAATAGGCTCTCTGCCCTATACAAGGATGGTCAGTTCCCGCCAATGTGCCAACAACCTATTCTTTGGAGAAATTAAGATACTGCAATTCCTATGTAACTCACCACTAAGGATGACTCTAATTTTGCAAGGAGCAGATATGATGATGCTTTTGAATCTGGTAACATCAGAACCTGAAGACTACTGTTACTTTACAAGCCACTGATCACAAGTCATGGCTCATCCATAACTCATCTTGATCATAAGATGATCTTTATCAGAAACTCATAATGACTTATAATGACTTCAGTGGTATACTACTGACAATCAGGTAGCCCTACCTCTGGACCAAAGGAGAAGACCTTCAAGAATATAAAAAGGAGCATCAAGAAGAGGTATAACAGCATCTACAATAAAGAAGATTTATCACAAACAAAATATCTGCCATCACCTGCCAAATAGCAAGATCAAGGAGCCACCCTGGGTCATCTATTCAAGAACAGATGTTCAATGACATCAGAAGGGCCATAAGACTATGTACTAGAAGGATCCCCAGTCTGAATCTCTATATAAGAGACCCCTATCACTACACTCTGAACTGCCATGAAATAGAAACAAGAATCTCAATGGCCACTCAAAACCTTCTCATATGGCAAGAGTATAAGATGGGACACCACCTCTACCAAGAATTCTCAGAGACTAGCCATCAAGAAATTGCAGATGCCATATGCATGGACAGATATGAGTAGCAATTGGCTAGAAAAGTCCATCAAATCTTCAGATATGCTCCTTGGGCTATCCCAAACCTATAATATGTTAAGACCTCTGATATTCAAGAGCTATCAAGCCACCAGGTGGACCACTTAGAAGAGATGGTAGCAGAAGAGGCCCAATATATTATTCTAGTTAAGAGTGAAGAAGTGCAAGACCTCTGGAATCCCCTTCTAGAAGACAATCTAGACCAGTTTATCTGTAGTTTGATTGCTCTGTTCCAAGGCCCCCCTCTGAGGATCTGTGCCCCCCAGAACCCTACAGATGTTCTCTACTTTGTGGAAGAAAACCTTATAGACTAGAGACCACTAGAGTATCATGAGTACTTCGTACCTTTCACTGATGATAACAATATCAGTAGTAACATCATCATTACTGACATTACTTCTCAAGACCAAGGAAATAGCAGTGACCCATTTGTTTTGTGGGAAGAAGACTTCAACAACCTTTTGGAAAGACATATAGACACACCTCCTCCATATATTCAGAACTCCTAACTGAAGTCAGCTCACTGGTGGAAGTTACAGAAAATGATTTGGCCAGACACTCTGAAGAAAATGATGAAGAAGAAGAGGATGATATAATCTTAGTCATACTAAACTTCAGGTTAAACAGTAATGGTTCTATTAGCAAAATTTGATCTAGTGAGTTAGTTACACAAACAGTGACTGCACTTTAACTAGCCTTATTTGTCACAAACAAAAAATTAGCCTTATTTTACTAGTTAGTTACTTGACTTCCAAATCCATACTAATTCAAGAGTAGGGAATTACCAATTACTTAGCCATATACTTAGCAAAATCCATTCACAACTCTATATAAATACCCCCCCAAACTGCAGTGAATAAACCTCAGTCAATTGGCATTTATCTGAATGATAAGAAGTCTAGTTTAAGATAAACCAATTTAAGTTTTTTGAGAAACTTTGGGAAAAGTCTCCAAGAGCCAAGGATAACTTTTGTTCAAGACCACCACTGAGTTTAAGAAAATTGACCACTGCTAAGAAAGCTGCCAAGTTAGGAAAGACCGCTATTAAGAAATCGCCACTATAGATTGCCACGAATTTTTAAGTCAGTCAGTTAATTGCCGCTACTAAGGAGCTGCCGCCAAGTTAAAGGACCTGCCAGGAACTAGAATGACTACCTGCCCTCAAGTTTTCAAGTTAACTCGAATGTATGACATGAGCAATCGAGCCATCGACTGTCACTATTAACAAATCCCAACCACTGTCACAAGCCACTTATTCAAGACAGAAAGATCGCCACTGCCCCACAATCAATGACCAACTGCCCAGTTCCTATGCCACGTTTAATAGACCCACCCAGACTGAGTATTCAGTATTACAAGTCTGCACGTTGATCGACTGCCACCTGTATTTGGATCCCTGATCACCACCCCACGTTGATCAACAAAACGCCTGCCATGGATAAATAGAATATCTGTCAGGAATGACCTTTAAGTATGATTGAGCTATCAAATACTGAATAATTGAGCCAACAAATTGTCCGATCCCCGAATCTCCATATTCCAAAGCCCATTATCGACCCGAATATTTGCAATCGATGTCATCAACCTTCCGACCCTTTTGACGACATTTTGAACAGCATGTCATGTGACCACCAACTCATAATCGACTGTGAACATATTCAGATATAAATCTGCACTTCACAAGTGGCACATTGAGCCATATAAGAAGCATATAGTTATATAAAATATATGCCACAGTATCTAGTAAATAGGTACTTGAACTGCTGGAGTTATGATTAGTAAGTGACTTGACTTGAACTACTGGAGTCATGACTAGTAAATAACTTGACTTGAACTGCTGAGGTCATATCCAGCAAGTGGGGAGTTAGGTGTAGAGTATCCTGAGACTACTCTTTCCAATCTCTGCCAGTTATCTCATAGTTGTACACTCAGTGGGGGTCTGTTGAGCAAATAAAACCAATGTGCTTTATAGATTTTT
>RQIL01005298.1:0-12733 GCA_003951145.1 Jimgerdemannia lactiflua
AATTATAAAAAATATCAAAAAAATAGTACATAAATTTACTGGTTATAAATATGGGTTAAGGGATATGCTGTAGCCCCATTTATTAACTATCTATAATATTGAAGGTATCCTCATACTATACCAATAGCCTCTTCCCAACCCTATCCTATCCCACCCCCTCTACTACTTGCCCCTCTACCCCTACTCTTGCAAACATAACTTTCCCACCATTAACTTATACCCTCCCCTTACTCCTTTCACATATGGCCTCTACCAATTTCCAATGGGGACCCCCCTATTGGCCCCACCCTTTCTGCCACCCTGACAGCAAGTCAACTAGTAGGACCTCCCATCTTACCACCTTCTCCTCCTTTGAAATCAGCCTGCTCTCCTCAAATACTGCCTACTAGTAACCTGCAAGCTCTATCTATATTATTAGCACCCATCCCAGCATGAGCCATTCATCACCAACACCCTCCAGCATCCTCTTCTTTAACACCTCTCAGCAACCAATCCTACGACTCCTGTAGCTCCCACCCATCCTATCCCCCACCATCTCCCAGAACTTATTCAGTACCTCATACTCTCTAAGCCATTGTTTTGGGGTCTGCACCACCCCCCCCTCCTGCCCTACTCCTTGACACTCCTCATATTTGAAGGTCCCCCCTGGGATCAGATGATCTGACCAAAAGTTCAGCATCACATTTCGCCTTAGTACTCTCCACCATACCACCCAAAACTTGGGGGGTAGTCACTTCTTTATCTCCATACCCCAGACCCATAGTCCTCTCCAGTCTCACTCCTCTCTAATCTCCAATCACTACCATCTCTCTGGCCAAAGGTCCTGCCCCAGACCACTCTGACTTTCCACCCTATCACCTAAATCAAAGTCCATTTCCAGTACTCTGCCCAGCAGCAATCTATGCTACTGCCACTCTCTTCTCCCCTACTGCTCCACTGCAGTATAGTCCTCCCACCTAATGCCAATTCTATATACTCCCTCAGCCACCCCCCACCAGAACCCCCTATACTGGAGCCTTCTACTTCCTCCCCCCTCCACCAATGTTGAAAGGTTTCCAGAAGACCCCTGGGGGACAAACCTCACCTCCCACACCTTCTGCATTAGTAGAACCCACCCACTCCCTTTCAGCATTGTCAGTCTCTTCAACCACCAGGCATATAAATAATGCAGATGCTTCGAGAAGTCCATCAGGCCCAGGCCCCCCCTCTCCACCAGCATTGCTAAAACCTCCCACTTAATCTGACTTCTGCAGTCTGCCCAGATCCACTCTCTTGTCAGTTTCAGCAGCCTCTTGACCACCTATGCCAGAAAGTCCAAATAGTATACCAAATACCACATCTTCGGCATCTAGTAAATATTCAAAATAGTCACCCTACCAGCCAGAGAGATATGTCACCCTCCCCAACTCCTCAGTACATCTCCCCACACTCCCATCTTGGCCTCCCACCAGGCCTTGGGCAGGACCGACCCATAAACTGAGAGAAAGATCCCCAGATACCACACTGCCTCCCCAGGGGAACAATTGTTCTAATAATGTCCCCTCCAACCAGACTATTCCCCAATACCATTGTTTCACACTTGTACCAGTTCAGCTTCTGCCCAGAGCACTGTTCATACTATCCTACAGCCTCCTTAAGCTCTGCCATATCTGCAATGGTGCCCAGGCCTACCACCATATTATCTGCAAAGGGAAACAGTAGTGTATATGAAATATAACAACAATCCTTTTATTATTAAGCATGAAATCCACATGACGAGTATTCATGCAGATGATTGGCATATCAGTTTTACTATCTTGTGGTTGTTTTATTTATTAGATTTATATATATTTTGAAATCCTATTAAAATTTATGAGGAAGAAGTCTGCACTATCTTCTGTTTAAGATATACAACCTTGGCAATATTGAGTTTGCAAAATATTCTCAAGGATAGGTTGTTGATATACTTATAACTTCCTCCAGGAGATGTTTGAGTATCTGGAAAATATTTCTTACTATAGTCATATATATCAAAATCATCTAATGTGTCCAATCATACAATTTGGCTTTTCTTATGAACTATGGGATGGTTGCTCAATACTGCTGATTTTCATTTTACCTCTATGAATTGGCAGGATTATTATTATCCTTTTTGATAATTTCACCCCAATATTCTTCTACTATAGAAGGGTTTCCACATTCTTCACATTGGCCATTCTCTCAAGTTCTTCTACTCTCCAAAGGCAATGCACCATCTCTATTATTTCTGATACTTCAGAGGATAGTGGAGTATGCCACATTTCCTTAGATGAGAATAAAGTATGATATATTTCAGCACAGATTCACAAGATCAATTTTATGGCTTTTTCATATCTTAAACTTCAATGGAATAATAATTAGGATTTAGGAATGTGAAATTATTTTGTATTCAATAATATTACTCACATTTTCAGTTACTGCAGTTTTAGAAATATTATCCATCAAAGAATCATTTGAGGCATCTATCTTATTGATGGAAGTAGTGAGTTCTGATTCTGCATTAGTATTATAATTAGATTCTGTACTGAGAGCATTGATAGTTGATATGGATGAGACATCTGTCTTGTTGTGAGTTAAGGATTCTAGTACTAGAATCAAACTTATATCTTTGTATTCCTCAAATTCTGTTGCAATTGGGGCCAGAATTTTATCAGGCTGATTTCCATTTACTCTTCTATTTGCTTTGATAAATACAGCAGATTTGATGTTATCTCAGCTTTTGGAAATGAAAGATTCATCTCTCCATCCTTTCTATCTTAAATACTCACCCTAAAATGACAATTGAGGCATCAGGCATCTGCAGACTCACTCTTAATACAAATTGAACTCAAATATCTATCACTAGGTATTTTAAATACCAATCAGGATCATTAGAAAATGTTCCTACATAATACAGTACAAATACTCCACAGTCATATCCATTACACTGATGAGGAATCTGTAATGATTCAGAAATGAAATTTGTTAAGGAACTATGATCCACTGTTCCACTTACTATATCAAAATATTGTGCATATGAGAAGTGCAGAGTGTATAAAGAAAAATATATAGGGTGAAGTAATAAATATATAGTGCTTTAAAGAATAATTAAATGTACTAGGCAAAAACTGAACTAAGAGAGAGGCTGGATATGGGTTTGGCCTTTTAAGGCCTGTCATTCATATATATGAGTATAGATTCTCATTTCTGAGAAAATCCCAATTCTTTTAATAGCTTATAGAACTAGATGGCTTTAGGTAATGCTTGATACTTTGCTTATATAGATAATATTGTCACTAAAGATTGTTTATATGTTAACTATTAAATGGCTCCTTTATCAAAATAGAAAAGATACTCAGATATAGACTATCTGTCATCCAAATCACTAGTCCAATTAGTATTATATATACCAGGAAGATTTATAATACTCCCACTTATTTCTTTATTATTACTATTATCATTTCCATTACCCAAATTGAGTTTATAGTTCTTTGTATCTTTTATATATCTAAATATATACTTAATTGCTATTTAATATACATAAATTATTATAACAGGATGAGTATTGTGCTACTTTATTGACTATTGTGGCATGCATTTTGTGTAACTATATGCTTCAAGCATGGCTCAATGTGCCACTTGATGATGCATGGACAATATGTATGTTGAAATAGAGGGATCTCTAAGTAGATAGTCACATGATCAGCTCATTCAAAATGTATATTGATAGGTCAGTAGTCAATGATGGTGGCTCGGTTGTTTAGTAGATAATAGATAGACGATGGCTCAATCAGAGTAATGGGTGGCGATTACTTGGGTATGTAGGCTGAATATGTGGGTCATGCATGATGGTCGGTCGATCGGGCAATAATTCTCTTCATAGCACAGTACAGGTAAAGAAAATGGAGGTCGACGGCTTGCTCGTCCATCTTGACTTATTTACTTTGATGACATCAGGTGAATGGTGGTCCTGTGTTGGCTGGCAGGTGACGGTCTAGTATCCAATATGGTGGGTATTCTTGGGTTATTGGCTGGATTTCCGGGATCTTGCTCTTGAATCTCAGGAATGTGCAGGTCCGAATGTATGGCTGGGTCGAATGCGTGGTTGGTCTGAATGCAGGATCTCAGTGATGGTTTCCTGGCAGCAGTCTGGAATTAAGTGGGGCAGTCAGTTTTCTTAACTCAGTAGCGGCTTTACTTGAACTGAATGAGGCAGTTTTCCTGGTGGTCTCTGTGTTATAATGGCAGTCTCAAAACTTGAATGGCAGTCAGTTTCCTGGCGGCTTTCCTTAGTGGTGGTTCTTAACTAACTGGCTTGAAGTTCGCGACAGTCTGTGGTGGCAAATTCTTAATGGCAGTTCTTGATGGTTTTCCTAGCAGTTTCTCGGCGGTCTTGAACAAGAGTTATCCTTGGCTCTTGGAGTCTTTTTCCAAAGTTCTTACACTCGAACTTAAGTTGGTTTATCTTATACTAGACTTCTCATCATTCAGATAAAAGCCAATTGACTGAGGTTTATTCACTCTAAGAATACAGGTTATTTATACAAGTTTGCTAACTCGCTTGAGCATATGATTGCTATCTAGTTGTTATTGCTGTCTGGTGTTAACTATAATGTGCAGTTACTACATTATATGGCTATGTATGCTATTGTTACTAGATATGGCAAACATTTACTGCTGGATTCAGTTGTGTTGGACGTATTGCTGAAAACGGTTGTTTGGGTTGGCATTGCTGAAAACAGTTGCGATGTTTGTTTACACCAGATTTGGACATGCAAAGGACATCGCTGAATGCAGTTGAATGACTTGCTGACATGAGAGTGGTCATCTGTGTGTAGTTAAACTATAATATTTGTAAGCAATGAGAAGGTGCTGATCTGTACTTTAAAGGGTATAGTACCCTTCGTCAGTGGCAAACAAATCATCTTGCTGGATTGTGACTTCATCATTCTGCTCTTTGAAAGGGGGAAGTGCTGGCCAAAAGGTGAGGGGATAGAATAGCTTCAACAACATTCTCCAATCCTTGAACAGCTTAGATGTGGACAGAGGACTGATAAACTCTCTGCTGCTCTTCTTCTTCTTCAGAGGTATCATCAGTTTCAGTGTCAGAGGGAGCTGCTTCGGGAGCAGGGTCCTGGAGTTCTTGGGGTTCCTCTTCGAGAACAGAGACTTCTTGAGCATCTTCTTGGTTCGGCTCTCAAAAAATATGGTGGGAATTGAGGTTAACAGAGTGGTGGGTAGTGGGTGTGGCTCCAGCAGGTACTTCCATGGTAATGGGTGGTCCTTTGAATATCTTCATAAGGCTCATGAGGTGACCTTGGTGGTTATCTTAGAGGGGGGTAGTATGGAAACCTGGCAAAGTGGATTCAGTTTATTGGCTTCCCACTGTGACACGGTTGCTTTCAATGTAATCAGCTACTTCGGATTCCACCCAGTTGACCTCTTCGGTGGTAAGGTGGACAATATTCTTGACAGTTACTCCTTGTAAGTGTGCGATGGCCCAGGGGATATGGCGGAAGATTTGGTGTACTCAGAGGGCTCTTTTGATAAGCCGGCTGGTGGTTAATAGTTCAGCAGCAAGGCCTTCTCAGTCATCTTCTTGGGATTCATTGTGGAGGTGATGGCCAATTTCGTAGTCATGCCAGAGGGTCATCCGATCAGTAGTGTCCCTGAGCTGCTGGGCCATGATGTACCGGTAGTTGATAAAGTGTCCAAGGTCTTCAGTATAGAAGTTCAGGTGGTCCGAGATATCTGGGTGCCAGATAGTCTGCTTGATGGCATCAAGGACAATAGTCTTGAAACTTGGCAAGGGGGTAGAATGGTGAGAAGTCTGGTTGGAATGGTGGGTGGGAGGCATTGTATGTAGAGTACTTGTTCTTTGGTAGTAGTTCTTGAGACTGAGGCTGGGTTCCTTAAATAACTTGGTCTTCGTTTTGGCTCAGATTATCTTATCTTCTTTTGGTGCAATAACTTAATGGTTTAGGCTGGTCATAGATTATCATGCCATAATGTCATCTGATCCTAGCAGTCACAGAGTACTCCAAATTCTGACATGGTCGATTGTAGACGTCACATCTGCCTCTTGCAAAATTAGAGCCGTCCTCGGCAGTGAGGGTTACACAGAGTTGAGTGGTCTTAACTGGAGAGACAAGCAGAATGCCAGTGCATTTGTGAGGTCTGGTCATCCTTGTCTAAGGCGAGGGCTCCCATAGTCATGGCTGGGGGTTCAAATCTCTCGGAAATGGTTTTCCTGTAATCCGAGGCAATTTCTAGTAGTGACATCTGTTATGCCGATGGACTTGAGAAGTGAACTGATGCAATCAGCTTCTTGGGTTCAACTGAAGCGTCTGTCATTCTTCATCAGAGATGATACAGATGAAGCGAGGAAAGTTGTTCAAATGCATTTTGCTTCCCTTGAGTAGTAGAGCCTTATGTGGTTGCAGTGTATCTTGGTCTTGAGTAAAACTCCATTCATGGTCTTGAGTTAGTAGGTATAATTCGTGAAGACTTAGTGAATAAGATATGGTCCTTCCCATTTTGGCTTGAGCTTGGCACTCCAGTTTCCTTCTATGATGGTACGGTATACCAGAACTTGCTGTCCGATAAGCAGGAGGTCCAAATCGGCTTTGTGGTCATAGTACTTCTTTTGTCATTCTTGTGCATTGGCAATAAATCCTCATGCTTGTTGGCATACTTTGTGTAACTGGGTGATCTCTTCTGTGACTCGTTTTGTCAAATCTGGCTAGACTAGTTTGGTGGAATCTTGTGCTACACTAGATAGAAAGGGGTCTGTTGAGTAGCAGCTGCCTTGGAGGTATGGATGCTGAATAAAATTGCTGGCAGAGAGATGTCCCAGTTCAGTTGATCTCCGGTCCTGCTGAGACCTTGCTTGATAGTCTGATTCATTCGTTCTGTGAGTCCATTTGCCTGTGGGTGATAAGCCATTGTTGGTCGTAGCTTGATCTTGAAGCTGCTTGCAAAGATCTTAATGGCTTTGTTGACAAACTCATGGCCTTGGTCTGTGATAATTTCTTTGGAGACACCATGGTGACTGAAGACTTCATCATACAGGATTCCAATAATTGTCTGGGCATCAGCGGTTTCAATGGCAAAGACTTCTGGCCATTTTGTCAGGTGATCTTCTATAGTGAGAATATAGCGTCTTCCTTGACTAGTTACTGGCAGGGATCAAATGATGTCTATTCCCAGTCTTTGAAAGGCTCTGGTTGGTGCTGCAATTGGCATTAATGGCGCTCGATTGGTGGGTTTCTGTCAGTATCTTTGGCAGGTATCACATTGTTGGATGTGTGCTGAAATTTGATTCCTCATCTTGGGTCACTAATATTGCTTCTTGATTCTTGCAATAGTGGTGCCAATTCCTCGATGTGCATTCTGGTTATGATTCATTGTCAGGATTTTTGGTACTTCATCTTCTCTTGGAACTCAGGTGTATCGATCTCCTTCTACTCTCCAAAGTTCACTGTTGCCTTCTTGAAATTTCTTGAGATTCCTTTGGATAAACAGCTTGTGGGCAGGCTGGATTCCTTTCTTGAAGCTCCTATGGTGCAGGCTCCAGATGAGGGTGAGGTGTAGATCTTGGTTCATTTGGGCGAGCAGAAAGTAGCCTTCTCTCATGGGGGCTCCTTCCCTTCTTGTTGAGTTCGGGGGTTTCTTGATAGGGTATCAACATTGGAATTCTTGGCACCTTTCTTGTAGATGATGGTGAACTGGTATTCTTGTAAGGACATGATCCATCTTGCAAAGATTCCTGAGGGCTCTGGTTTCTTGAACAACTATTGTAGGGCTTGATGGTCCCTGATGAGGGCAAATCTCTTTTCCAAGAGATAGTGGCGGAAATGGTCTACTGCCCATACTACTGCTAAGCATTCCAACTTGGTGGCTCCATAGTTTGCCTGTGATTCATTTGTGGCCTTGCTAGCATATTCGATAATATGCTCTCTCTTGTGGTCATCTTGCTGTAACAGAATAGATCCAAGTCCTAGGGCTGAGGCATCAGTTGCCAGGATGAAGGGTTTGTTGAAATCTGGTCACACCAGAACTGGGGCTTCAGTGAGGGCCTTCTTGAGTAGATCAAAAGACTTTTGCTGATCTTCTTTCCAGTAGAATGGTTGGTCCTTCTTGGAGATATCTCAGAGAGGTGCTGCCTTGTCTGAGAATCTTAGGATGAATCGCCAATAGTAGGATACTAACATGAGGAAGGATAGGGTCTCCTTGGCTGAGGTGGGGGTTGGGTAGTTCTTGACTTTCTCCACCTTGCAGGGGTCAGCATGTGTGCCTTAAGCTGAGACAATATATCCCAGATATTCGACTTGGTGTTTTCCAAAGAAGCACTTCTTGGCATTGAGTCTGAGTCCTGAGCTTTGGATGGTATTGAATACTTCATAGAGGTTTTGCAAATGCTGCTCGAATGTTTCAGAGTAAATTATTATATCATCTATGTAAACTAGTGCATTTCTTCCAATAAGATCCCAGTAGACATGGTTCATCATTCATTGGAATGAGGCTGGGATATTGTAGAGTCCAAATGGCATTCAAAGGTATTCATACTGTCCTTGTCTGGTAATAAAGGCCATCTTGCAGATATCTTCCTGGGGAATGGGGATTACTTGGAATCCTTGGAACTGGTCAGTGCTAGTCATGTACTTGGCTTTTCCGAGGGCATTGAGGAGGTCATCGATTCTTGGTAGGGGGTAGGCATCTTCTGTAGTGACTTTGTTGAGTTTTCTGAAGTCCATGACTAGTCTCTATCCTCCTTTCTTTGGCATGATAATTGCTGGTGAAGCCCAGGGGCTCAACGAGTGTCTGATAACTCCATTTTGTAGTATTTCATCTATGTATTATTGTTCGAATTTGATCAAGTGGTGTGGTGTTTGGTAGGGGTGTTATCGGATTGGTTTCGCATCTCCAGTATGTATAGAGTACTCTCTGTATTGGTATGGTGGGAAGTTATTATATGTAGTGGTAAATATATCCTTGTACTCTTCTATCAACTCCTGTATCTGCTGTTGCTGGTTCTTAGTTAGAGTTGTCTCGATGTCGACAGCTTTGGTTGCTGAGCTCACTGAGTCTTCCTCCCTGGTACTGTCAGTCTCACCAGAGAGGGCTTGCCATTTCCCAAAAACTCATAGACTACTTCCTCGTAGGTATCTATCAGTGGTTCAAAATATCCCAGTGTTGTTCCTTTGGGGATGGTGATCACCTCAAAGCCCATGTTTCTGATAGGGATGTGGATTGGCGACATCTGGTTATGAATTCATTCCTCAGCCAAGAGCAGGTAATACTTTTCTCGAAGCTCCATTGATGGTTCGAAAATCAGGTTATCGGCTTCCACTGGGAGGTGCATGTCAAGGCCTCATTACTGATATGGCTGCAGGATGATTTCCTCTCTTGCTTGGATGGGGCAGCATATTTGGGGCCTCATTTGCCTGAACTGGGCAACTCTTGCTACATGGACCTCGATAGGTGGTGCTGGATGGTCTCTGTTGGTGCTTCTGAATCCTCCTTGTCCTCTCTCAGTGCTGTCTAGCTGCTTTACCTCTTGAATGGTAGGCTGTGTGGTCTTGATGAAAAGAATCTGGCAGAGGGGCTTCAAGGGGTTGAAGTATTGGTGGTGTCTTCCATGATTGTGGATAATAACCTTCGGGGAGCCTCGGTAGTCTTAGTCAATGACTCCTCCTTCGACGGTGATTCCTTTGGCTGCCAATGATGACCTTGATGCTAGTTGACCATAAAGTCCTGACAGTATAGCGAGGGCAATCTGCAGATCAAAGGTCCTGGTACTTCTTGGTCAGATTGTTGACTGGTAGGGAAGGCATAGGTCATATCCAACTGATCCTTCTGTTTGTGCAAGAGGTGGCTGTGCCCAGGGTGATAGCAACTTGACTTGGACAACTGGCTGTATCTTGAGGAATAGTTCTCCAGCAGCTGTGATCGCAGGTGAGAACTCCATTTGTTCTGGCTGGAAAAAGGGCCAATGTGCTCCTGTCTTTAGATTTCTAGTGTAGTTGAATCTGGTTCTTCTGAGGGGGTCCAGAGCTTCCATGAAGGTAAAGGCAAGGTTGACTCCTTTTTTTTCTTGGTGTGGGTGACAATACCAGCAGATGATAGCAAGGAATACCAGAGGTAGGTCCCAAATAGTAGTCTTGTTTTTGGCTTTGCAGTCTCCTTTGTGGTCAATCTTCTTGCATTTCCAGCAGGCCCAATGAATTCTAGGGTCTTAGAGAGTGGGGTCCTTTCTCTTGACTCGACTTCTGTGGACATCTTCACTGAGGTGGACACTTCGATGTTCACACCAATAACAGGTGAAGGTCTTCCCACAATTGCAGTATTCCTTCTTAACAAAGCCTTCATTTTGTTCCTTGACTTTCTTGCTGGTGGGGTACCTCTTCCAATACTTGTCGTAGGTCGACAGAGTGACTTGCAGAGCTCAGGTAATAGTGTAGGTACTGTTGCTATCCCTTTCAATGCTGAGAGTCTCCATGGGTTGGCAAGAGAGAACCTTTTGCTGTTCTTGATAAGTCTTCTTGAAGGTCTTCGGGGTCGGGAGCTGAGCTTGGCTGTGGACTGGTATCTTTCTCAATTCATTTTTATCACTAATTGTTGGCATTGGTACCTTCCTGAGATCCAGGGCTCAGCAGATATTGCAATCATCTCTTGGTGAATAGAAGTGGTTGAAGTGCTCACACATGCCTAGGCGGAAAGCTCCTGAAATCTGGTTTTCTATCAGTGGGGATGGCAGTTGTGTGGATGGTCCTGCAAAATCAAGTGCTGCTCTTTCGTTGTTGGCTCTGTCGATACTTTCAGCTAGGCCTTCAATGTCTATGACTCCAACAAAGGGTTCTTCTGGCTCACTATCTTGATCTCTAGGGGCATCGAAGTCACTTCCCATTTCTTGCAGAAAATTTGCTTTGCTCTTGTCTTCATCCTCAGTAGTGGTGGTGGGTGTGTCACCATGTCCATGCCATTCTGTCTCGGGGGCTGAACTTGCTTTTCTTGATAATGCTCTCGACTCAATGGGTACCTTGTGTTTTTGTCCATGAATGGTGATGACTAGGAGCTGTTTTCTGATGTCTACATTGGCTCTGACTCGGTGCATCTAATCTGTTCCCAAGATCAGGTCATAAGAGGTCATGGGAGTCACAGTGGCTTGAGGTACATTGAGGCAGGCTTTCCTAACTTGAATGGGAATGTGTTGTACAAGTCCAAGAGGGGTAGATGCTGATCCATCGGCCATGATGACTCTTGCTTTGGTTCCTTCATCAATTCCCCAACCGATTCTCTCCAGCATTCTTTGGGTGATAATGCAGACTGCTGCTCCAGTATCAATGAGAATTCGGGTATTTTCTCCATGCACTTTTCGGCTCACAAGTCTTGTGGATTGATGTTCCTGTCACCGATTTTCATACACCGTGTGGATAGTGCTGGGCTCTTGTATATGTGGTCCCTGAACAGGGAGTCTCTTGGTATCTTCCTTGGCTTCCTTCAGGAATTTTCGCCTAACTTCTGGGGCATTCTTGAGGACTTGCTTGATGATGAGGCCTGTATTCTATTGACGGATCTGGTCCCAAAGTGAGGCTGCTGCATGAGGCTTACTACTCCTTCGATATTTGGTTCCTTGGGGGCGAGGTCTCTCATTCCTGATAGGCATCTTGTCTGCTGAGGACTCCACACTCATATGCTCATCTTCTTCAAGGTCGGGCAGGGAGGTAGTCCTTGATACTCTTGATGGTCCAGCCTCGGGCTCAGGGTTATCCCTTCTGACTCACTTGTCATTTTCCAGTGGGGTGTCTGAGGAGGAATGGGCATGTCTTGAGTACTTGCCTGTAGATACTGTCACCAGCAGTGGTGGGGGTGGGATCCTTGGTGGTCTTCCTCGTCCTCTGGTCTGTGCGGGGGTGGCATCCCAAGTCACCTTGGATGGGAAGGCTTTGTAGTACGGATAGGCATCATCTTGGCCATGAAGCCAGGCTGCTTCTTCTTACATTTCTTATGTCTCTTCATCCATCTGAATGAGGTTGACATTTCTGTCATTGGGCCGGGTAGCTTGCTTCCTTGGGCAGTGCCTTTGAATGTGGCCTTGGCCTCTGCAGTAGAAACAGATGGGGGTATAGAGACCAGTTATAGCTGAGCCTATAGTTGTAGCTGGTGGTGCCTGGGAAGAGCTCCTGTTGTCTTGTTATCGATAGTCTGGCCTATTGTCACAGCGATAGTCTTATTGTCTTCCTCCTTGATTCTTCAGCTATGCTACTGTGATGGCTAGGTCCTTCATTTGTTTCATGAGCATGGTCATTAGGTCAACTTGTGCTCTTGGTGGCTGCTGCTGTTGTGGTTGACTGATTGGGGCTGGAGCTGAAGGTGGGGGTCTGCTCTTGTAGTTGGCCACCCGGGCTCTGAGGAATGCATTCTCTTATTCTGCTGTGGTAGATACTCAAGGTCTTGGAGGTTCGGCTCTAGGTGGCTCTCGGTGGTCTTGCTGGGCTGGTCTGTAGTCTGCTTTCCAACATCCTTGCACTCCAGCAACTTGCTGCTCAATACTCCGATAACCCATCCTAATGACTTGTCTTCTGAGTTCTGGATATAGGCCATTGAGGAAGGTAGTGGATGCCAGTGCCAGTTGGACTGCAGGCTGGAGGTTCACCTTGATCATTTGCACTTGGATCCGATGGTAGAAACTCTTTGGGGTTTCACTGGGTACTTGAGTCATATATATATATTT